>OMOT01080923.1:0-10878 GCA_900312575.1 Acanthochaenus luetkenii
CACAAGCCAAACGGAACCAGCTTCATCTCGAACCTGGTGAAGAGTGCCATGCTGCCTCGCCTATCTGCCTGACTCACACAAACACACACACATGCCAGTTCAGTGTGTCTGCGTCTCCTGCAAGCTGCGACACCACTAGCCAACCAGCCTCCAGAAGCGTCTGCGTTTGACTTGAGAGACCCACACACCACTCCGTCCAGCTCACCAAGGGCTGTTCTGCAACCACTCTGATTTGATGGAGTCCAGCATTTAATTGTCATCAGAACCTTTTCAACCACCTGTGCCTCAATGTCAAGGTGTTTTATCTTCCTCCAGAACTCCACTTCGTGGCGTATGTGTGGTCATGTCTGCTGGGCATTCTCCATTCAACAGTTATTCCACGACCACATTTCACGAAACACGGTATTACGGCTCCCTGTAGATAGCGATGCATAGTCATTGACGGTATTATTCTATGTTCATGAGTGTTCTCAGATAGTTATGTTGTCACCCTTTATTACCATCTCTTAGCGGATTCATATCTTCCATTGTTCAACTTCTGTGGTATGTCTTGTGGCAGACGGGGGGAGTTTAGGAGGGACACTGAGGCCCAGGTACAGACGTCCGCCCCAATCAGCGATAGATGGGAGGCAGTTTATTGCTGTGTTTATTGTATACGTTTAAATTCAAGCAAGCCGAGAATTAATGTCCTTCAGACGAGACTGATAATATTGTCTTTAGCTGGTGCCCCATTCTCTAATTCAAATAGAAGCTAACTCTAAATTATATCAGACACCATTATTAACTATTCACACTACATATGACAAGTTCCGCATAATTCCACAAAACTCAGAGTCGTGTAAGCCAGCAATCAAAGATTTGTAGTAGAGAAAATTAAGGAAATCTGGACTGTATGTGACTATGAAATGTACAGTACAAACGTGGGTGTATTGGCTCAGAAGCAAATGTTTTCAAATGTATGTGAATATTTTAGTGAAGAAATTGTAGGTCTGAATTTAGGGAGTTTATGACACTGGTGGGTTTCAGGAAATATGTAGCTAAAACATTGAAAATGGTCAAGAGGTCAATGATGGATGATGAAGATGAAGTTGAGAAGCTCATCAGGATGATCAAGTCAGAAGTGGCCAGCATACCAAAGCCAAATCTGATACATTTCTGCTTTACAAAGATCGTACATGAGTGCTACCTTACTCCACTTCGTGTTGTAGTGGAAGCAGCCTGCCTATCATATATTCCAGAACTGACATTTTAAGCGTCGCCGTCATCTGGTCTCCCCCTTTCTGAAAGTTTCAGAATGCACTCTCTGAGATCCCTCTCCTGATAACCACCAGTAATGGAAGGTAAATTAACCATTGGCATTTAAGGATGCTGATAATGAAGAGACCTGGCTGGCACCCATAAAACATCAAGACACATACCTGTGCTTTGTAAGCTCTTTGGAGACAGGAAGTCTGAGATGAGACAAGTGGAGGAATGTGTCCAAAATTTGAGGAAATCTTTTATATGGTCGCACGAGACTTTGGATATTACTTTGTAATGAAGTGTCATGTGTATCTCATCTTTTATATGTATCTGTGACATTGTCTAGTGTATTTATTTCACATTATGCAATTTCTCTGATTTATGTGGCTTATTTAGGAACGTTTGATATTAAACCGCTCAAGAAATTGTGTTAACCTTATAACGGTTGACAATATTTTGTAGATCTGGGAGTCGAATGCTATGTTTTATGCATATGTTATTAGCTCTTCCCCATCGTAACACTAAAGGGTAACACCCCCTACACACTCGCTTATTCGAAACCAATAAAACCGGTTGGAACCCTGAAAGTGCGGATTTCACACCTACGTGGTCATGAACACGTTCCAGTGGTCTACACAAGTTTGTCTCCAAGACTTTGTCTGAGACTTACCCCACACCTATTCAATCAAATATCTACTTATTTTATGCTTATATGTATACTTGTTTCACCTGATTATTGAATGTGCTTTATTTTAGTCATAAATATATTATTTTGCCAAAAGTCATCTCCTGTGTTCATTGTATGGGTCTAAATTCAAGCAAGCGGATAATTCAAGTCCTTCAGATGAGATATTGATGTTTTAGTCTATAGCTGGTGCCCCGTTCTCTAATTCTAAATGAAGCTTACTCTTAATGATTGCTATCAGACACCATTATTAACTTTTCACACTACAGTGTCTACTAAGGCTGCACTCCCCCTGACGCAATGTATCCAGCATCAGTGGTACACGCAATCAGACCACTCTAGGACTCGCCATGAAGCTCCACCACAAGCATGGTAGCTATGAGCTGATCAAGACCCTCAATGATCATGGCCTTGTAACCAACTATAATGAAGCAAATCTGCAGCTCAGTTTGTGTTGAAGAACACTGCTGATTATCACAAAATACTGAGTTGGGGCCCATATTCAGCTGGGCAGACTACGACCTCCACATCGCAAGTCCGAATGGAACCAAGAGCACACATGCCATGGTGTCCGAGTTTACACAACATCCAGCCGGCATCATCAAGACTGGGAACATTGGAGTGATGCATCTGAAGATCCTACGGCTGAAGAAGTATGAGGCAAGCTCATTACGACTCACTCACCAGTCTCTACAACTGGAGCACTACACTGGTCCCCCCAAGTTGAAACCACCAGCACTTCCTGTGAAGGTTATTTCTCCAGAAGAAGTGCATCAGGTTGATGCTAGCTTGGTATGAGCAAAGGAACGAGATGCAGCATGGCTATCCCAGCTCTTTTCTCATTCAAAACCAGTTGACTGGATGGGCTATAACGCACGTGAAGACAGAAAATCTCAAACCACCGACAAGCCTAAAACTATTGTTGTGTTTGGGCCCCTTATCGATTCTCCACCTTCACATCTGGATACCATGCCTACAACCCTTGTCTACCTTGAGTAATAACTGAAGAGCTTTGGCATGAAGTATGCACATATCACACTGGACCTGCAGCTCTACATCGTGGCGTGTCTCATCCAGTGGAGTGAATAAATGGTGGCGTTAGACAGGTCATTTTCTGTTCAGGCATAAGTGCAATGTTAATTTTTGCATAACTTTGCACAGTGGTAGAAGGGCACACTACATGTTCCTGGAGAGAATCTGAAGATTACTGGCCACATGGTTGTCCTATACCATGTTAAATGGTTTAAATGTGCCAATGGAATGCTGGCCCCTTGTAATTGAATATGTTTAAATGATATAGGCCTTTAGAGAAAAAGCGTACATCATCATCAGAGCTAATGTGATTCAGATTGACTACATGTATGTTGTTTACATTCAATGGTTATAAGTTTGGCTATGTAGTTGGTGCTTATGTCCTCAGCTTGACACACTTATTTATTGCGATCCTACATTAAACTATGCTATTGGTCTGCCCAATGTATGAAGATTACAAAAAATCTGATCGATTTAACTTTTGATTGTTTAGAAATCTAAATTGTCATAATCTGCTTGGGAAAAATGTTGTTCAGACCCATCTATGCTGTTGTCCTCTATTCTGCAGACTTCCCTATGATCATCTATGTGATGTTGTGCATCCCTATTCATGGTTCTGGTGCTGAAGCCAAATTAAGTCATGCGAAATCATACGTTTTGTCTTCACATATACACATTTTATGAACTTGCATAGTAATGCAGAAATCCAACTTTTTGGTGTGATTATAACAATAAAGAAAATGCTGAACAATATACACAATAACCCCCTCACTGTCCCGAGGGACTAAAGAAAATGTAGGGGGGGAAAGAACCATAACAAAGGCCCTTAAGCTTGTTGGATATGTCTATCAACATTGTTTTTTTTAGCACGATAGATCTTAGTCGGACAGCTCTAAACAAACAATGTCAAGAAGGAAAAGAACCCAGACCAAACTATCTGATGGAACTGAAGCTCCCTATTTACTAACTAGCATTCTTATAGTGTTTTACACCTTTGATCTGTGACCTCACCCAAAGCAGCATCTGTTCCACTCCATTCTATATCTTAATTGGTTTGATAGTCCCTCACCACACATCCAGGTTAGTCGCTATCTCCTGGTGTCATCTGTATTCAGAGTTTAGGACTAAATGGTTCTTATCACATATAAAGAGTTTGTCTGATTTCTTACAATTGCAAAAGCATCACAACAATATTTAGACTCCCAAGTGGCGATATGTCCTGCCTTAGGTTGCCTTCCTCCATGGGAAAGTCCTGGAGTCACGATGTGGCCTCATCAGGCTGTAATGTATGAGTTGGGGATACTCATCATAATTCCTCATCTAGGTATTAAAATAGTTAACGACAGGAAGCTACACCAACCAAGATGAGAGACTGGGAACCATTCATGCCAACAGACATCTTAATGTTATCACTTAATAGACCCTGCTGCTTCAGACACAGTACCACAGATAAAAGAATAAATTACATTACGTAAAGCATGATATTGAATCAAATGAAGGAGTTACAAATCTTCAACAATTCCACAATAATTTGTTTTTACCTGCGTGCAATGTATTCTGCTTGATGCACTACGTGCTTGTTTCCCAGAAATGCTGCTTACAGCTTTAATTATTATTGTTACTGTTGTTGTGTTTTTTAGATTCCGAAATGCATATCAATAAATGCTGACATTCTTCAAGTGTACATTTTTCTAATTATACAAATAGTAACATCATTTATATTGAACCCTAATCCTAAATGGACCAAAAGAAAGTATTGAATCAAGAAAATAAGAAGACAAAAAATAGCAAATCTGCTCTTTGTTATAACGGCTTAACAGGAATCAAAAGAGATAAGCAACTGATGTACAGAAGTGAGACATTTTGTTGTCAACAAGTATAAATAACTTACCGGTAAGTACAATGACAATAGAATGATAATATTCACATTAAAATAAATAACTACATCCTTTTGATATAGCGTAGGTTATATGTAACTGACAAAAATTTGAACATTAATGAATAATCAGCTAATATATACAGAGGCTAATAAATATTCATTACTGACTTCAGCCGTCACCATACTAAGAATTTGCTAAAGTTGAGAACCTGCATAATTTTGTTTTTGTTTTTACTAACTTAAACAAAGAGGTGTCTAGATCTCAGAAAGCCATCAGTAGCTTACTATTTAAACTATTTCCTATTATATTGTATGTTTACTAATATATTTTATATCACTTTATTATTATTGTATTATGTATTATTGTATTTAATAATATATTAACATTTATATTTATTACTTACTATTTACTGTTTATTTTTGTTCTTAAACATTACGCTGTTTGAGTAAATAAAATCAACAGATTTTAAACCGAACATTGACTCCCAGCCAAAACGAAGACGGAAGTAGACAGGAGGGAAATGTCTTACATTGCCTGAATACTCTCTGGTTCAGTCAAGTCGACCAACGTCACGTTAGTGAGTGAGTACAAACGTAACCACCTGGTTGGAACCTAGGAAGTAATGAGCTGCCTGTTGACAGCTCGCTAGGAGGAAAGCCATAAGCTAACCATGTCATTATGATTGGAGAAAGTAAATGGTGTATTGTCAAATGAATTAATGGAGAGGCTCTGATCCTACGGCAATTTGCTCTCCAGTTTTTTCTCGTTCATTGTAACGTTGTGGATAAAAGGTAGTGTTGGCTGCAGATATAGATGATGTCATTATGCTTGTTGGTCAACATGCCAACCAACTTAGTTAGCTTAACGCTATTATAGTTGAGCTAACGTTATGTGAATTGCTAAACTGTCGGCAGCATACCGGCTAGTCTGTCACCATTTCTCTGCTAGCTTATGAATCTTGCTGGCGTTATTGTTTTCAATTATTAGACCGTTGGTGAATAGCTAATTAACAAAGCTGGGAAAATGACCTGTCTTTAGTTTAGCAGCCTCATGACACCCAGTGGTTGTTATTTAACGTTAATTGTATGTGTAGCTATTATTTAACCAGCTAGCTAGCTACCCTGTCGATGAAACTTAGTATAAACCTAAATAAGATACCGATTGAAGCCATAAACACTGCTGGTGTACTCAAGCTGTACGCCAAACTATTCAAAAGCTGGCAAGTTAATGTTACCGTGCTTATCGGCAGATTATTTAATACCTGAATTCTCAGGATTTACTGGTAAATTCGGCATATAGACAGCACTTTATTTCAATAAAATATCAACTTTACTGCTCACCACCCACCACGGTGAATTTAGGTGGAAGTAGATCGTGGGAATAGCAGACAAATCAACCCTAGCAGTTGAAAAGCATGCCGCATTGAAGAGTGAACCCGAATGATTTTTTTAAACGGCTTTAGTCATGTTCTATGATGTGTACGTTTGCATATAAGCAGCAGGACTTTGGCGGGAATTGTCTCCATGCAAAATATATTGGAACATTTCGGGGCTACATGCAGCTGTGCGACTAATTTGAAACCTATTTGACTCCAGTTTCATGAATCATTGATCTCCTCTATCAGTTCCCTCCCAGCCTGCCTGTCTGAGATGGATAGTGGAGACGAGGTGGGAGTGGAGGCTGTACCTTACTGCTGCTCCTCCTGTGACGGAGGGGAGGTTCCTGGCCGCAGCCTGACCCTCCGCACCAGGAAGACCCGTAGCCTGAGTACCTCCTCCGCCAGCAGCTCCTCAGAATACAGGTTTGTGTGGAATACAGGTTTGTGTGGAATACAGGTTCTATTAACCTAATTCCTGCGGGTGACGAGAAAGCCCTCCTGTAATTATGTGTGGCACAAAAGGACAAAGGAATTGTATTTTTAGAAATCCACTTGCTAGTATTGTCACCCTTTTCCTAAGCCTTGCATTTAATTGGCTTGTATTGTAGCCCTAATATGTAACCATTCTATCTTGTATGGAGAGAATGTTACACCAAACGTTTTTTTTTGTGGTTATTGGAAAATGCACAAAGCTGGTCAAGACTTTTTACTACTCGTTGGTGTCTAAATTTGGAATATTGATGATCCACCAAGCAGCACTTCATTTCAATAAAAACCCAACTTTTAGAATTGATTCACACAGCTCACTATCGTCCACCATGGTGTATTTTGGTAGAAAAATATTATAGGAATAACAAGCAAACCACTTCTTAAAGTTGACATTTTAAGTGCTGCTTGGTGTATTGGATGTTTGCCAGTGGAGAGCAAAACATCTGAAGTCATTGGGGGGGTACATTTGTTGATATGCTAGCAAGGTCACAGTATCTTCATTTATGATAATATGTACTCTGCCAGTCAAAAGTTTTTGAACACCATATATTTTTGTTTAAATCTCAAGCAATGCGCTCACTAAGCCAATGGTCTCTGAAGCATACATCCAAGCTCAATCAGAACAATTTGAAGAAGAAAGAAGATGAAGTAAAGGTGAAAGTGATGACATTGCCTGCACAATCACCTGACCTTAACCCCATTGAGTTGATTTGGGATGAACTGGATACAAAAGTCAATGTTAGACCTCCAACTAGTGCAGATAATTTGTGGGCAGTGTTTGAGTGAACTTTCAGAAAGACACCTAGAGTATTTACTTAATAGAATGCTGGGTATTCTATTAAGTCAGTTACTCTAGTCGGTTACTTAAGTCTAGTTTGATCAGCTGTAATAATTGCAAAAGTTGGCTAAAAGGAGTGTAAGATTTAGCCTGTTTTTGATTACCTAGGTGATGTTTGTCACTTGCTTAGTATGTTTTCCCTATTTAATTGCTATTCTGTACCTTTTTGTCTTGTCTGCGGCACTAATAGTGCTTCAAATGTAAGAAACTCCAAGTGTTCAAAAACGTTTGACTGGCAGTGTAAGTGTCACGTCAGTTTTACATAATGTGTCACCTAAAGGGTGGCAACATTTCTGGGTGTGCCTGTCCCATACTTCATTCTGGTTGAACAGACAGAATTACCACAAAACGATTACCCATCTGACTTACTGTGCTCTTCTTTGGTGCTTCATTACATTACAGTTGTTGCCTCACGTTGTATGGGAAATGCGTTTGAAACAGCCTTGCGACATGATCTGTATTGCACCATCTCGAAACCTTTGTGAAATTTGTGTGTACAGTCCCCCCAGCCATCAGAGAGATTTCAAGGAAATGACATGTAAAACATAAAAAGTGTTTATCCACCCTGGATGTTGTAAGGTGTGCGTGTGCGCAACAGTCTGATGAGGCCTCTTACAAGTAGAAGTGAAAAGGCCTGGGGTTATCTGAACACATGCAAACAGCAGTCAAGGCTAGTAGTGAAATAAGAGGAGAGAAGGAAACTGTCTCATTTATTGGCAATGAGGAAACTAATAGTCAGTCATAATCAAAGACTACACTTGTCCAAGATGTTGAAATACGCTCCCACTCTCTTCATCTCTTGCATTCAGTGAAAATGACAAATATTGGGATTAGCTTAATTGGATGATGGTACTGTGAAAAAGAGGAAACATAGTCACACCCACCCATCTAATTTATTTTGTCATCTTGGAATATGGGAAAATCACGAGTGAACCGTGTGCACCCTTGGGTGCTCCTGTTCCTGTAAAATGGCCTCATATTCCTTGCCTGTTCTACTAGCATGCAGAGCAATCATCTGACCTAATGACTCGAAGTAGATGGCTGCCATACCAGTACAAATCCATCACCATGTTTTCTAATTGGATACAGACATTGTGAGTTGAAGTCTTCCTTTGTCTTTCTCCAAACACAAACCCATCAGACTCATCACATTTATTTTTTCCATTGTTCAGGGCTCCAGGTTTTCCGCACCTTTCACCAGGTTATGGATCTTTGTGTGTGGATCTTGGATACAAGCAGTTTCTGAATGACAACCCTGCTATAAATATCGGCTTTGTGAAGCTCACAACCTACAGTTTTTTGTTAAGACTGTGACGGAGGTGTTGCTTCAATTCTGTAGTATATTTTGAGGCTGTAGTTTTGTGGTGTTGAGCGTCAACTTGAGACCACTGTTCCTTTTGCTGATGCAGTTTGGCGTATACTGTCATGATTTTCCAGACCTTTCCTCTTGACACATTAATTAATTTAATGGTCCTGCAATTTATGCGCCTACATTTTGCATCTGTTATTTGCCTCATGTTGCTTTGAAAACTCATATAAAAAGGTGATTGTCGGATCTCTTTTAAAGCTGACACATACTGCTACTTGGCATTCAACTTACTCATCTGTGTAGCTGCCTTTGTAATTTAGTTCCAACTTCGTCCTTTTTCAACTGGTGTTTCTGTTATTTTGTCACAGATTTGACATTAGAAGTCGTTAGTATTATGTATTGGCCGATCTGCTCAATAAAGTATAGGTTCTCAAAAACTGGTATCAATGCACCTCTTATTACATGTCTGACAATCTTTTAGAGTTGCTAGACTTGTGTGTCTTTTTCACTGCCACTTGCTGAGCTAGTGAACGTGTAAATCTAAGAACCAGTAAAAAGCAGATGGTGAATTCACAGAACCAGACTGGTTATAGGATTTGCTGGATTGAGTCATGTGATGCAGCCCCAAGGCCTCTGCAAGGAGTGGTAGCCATTTTGTCTGGCTCCATCACAGCTCATTTGTCAGTGATCTTTCACCCCCAACACGCTTTGTTTTAATGAAGTTTAGTACAGATAGTGAGTGCTAGGATTTTTCCACTGCTACACAGCACTCAGAAACCAGTTTCATGTTTGGCCATGAACTCACGACTAGATAAAGAAATCAGTTGTGTTAATGTTAATGGTTATTTTGTTTGACCTTCATTACATAATCTGCAGACATGGTATTTGTACAGCAGGTAGCATAATATAAGTGTTTGGTTTTATCATGTTAAGATAGTTCCAAACCTTTCACAATGTTTGGTTACAATTTGCAAACCATTGTGAAAGATTGTGAGTTAGTATGTGTACCATACCCATTGTGTAGTAGCATGAAAGTTCACAGATTGATAAAGCCTATTCAATTTTGCACATTCTTCTAGTATGTATCAGATTTAATAGACTACGAAAGTGGTTTGTGATAGCTAGCTGATCACAAAAACGCCTAAGAGTGTTAAAAAGAGGACATCATTTATCATCTACCTGAAGAAATTAACATTTTATGGCCAACTCCAAATGTCTCTTTGGCTTCACCGTTGATTTTGCCAAGGGTGAACACTAAAGCATTAAGTATTGTAAAAGTAAAAATCATACTCATTGTACCTTTAACAAAATTAAGCTTTTACAAAACAACTATGAAAGCTACATTCACCAGTTGCCTCAACCTACCATTATTCACTGTGGGTTAAAAAAATAATTGTGTTGCACTTTTAAAAGCCATTCTTTTTTTCTTCAACAGATTGCTATACAAAGTCTCAATTTGCATACTTGCCTAGCAGGTGACAAGGTTTGCAGCTGAACCTTTCTCTTTGTCAATCCTTTCTTTTAGGAGGACCCAGTCACTTCATGGACCAAGCCCTGTGACCACATTTGGCCCCAAGGCATGTATGCTGCAGAATCCACATGCAGTAATGTAAGTGGTACAAGCTGAGTAATTATTTACTCGGACTTTGACATTGGTAATTGCATCATAAGGAGTCTCACCTTTTACCACAGTTTAGAAGTTGATAAAAGGTACAGTAGGACTTTGAAATCCAAGTTTACAGGGAACATGCTTTCTCTCAGCAGCAGACACAACTAGGGTTAGACTGATATATGGGGTCAAAATTAGCCTTTTATTAACAATCAGTTATCAGCGTCACTGTTGTCCACCTCAGATATAATGGATAAGATGCAGTTTGATTGATTACATATTTACTGTATACAAAAAGACTATTCAAGAACGAGGTAGAGGTGTACGGACCCTTCCCGGAGGAAGCCCGGGGCCCCAGCCTGAAGTCAGGCCCAGAGGGGGGGCCCAGAGGGGGGGCCCCGTCAGCGAGCGCCTGG
>OMOT01080932.1:0-10625 GCA_900312575.1 Acanthochaenus luetkenii
TTCAAGGGCGAGCCTGTCCCAGTGAGTGACATTCCACAGAAGGAGCGTTTGGACGCAGTGTGGCCAGTTGTGTCGGTTTCCATCCTGCGGAGTGACTGAACTGATTCGCATCAGGATTTCGAATACTGGATTCCAGATAAGGAACACTTAGGTGTAGATTTAGGGGTAGATTTGACTCTTTTTTTCCAAAGACAATTTATTTAATTTTTCTATTTTTCTAAAACAAAAGAGCTCTATTTTATTTTGGGGTATTTTCAATTGCAAAAGAAAGTATTTTTTATGAATGTTGTGTTGCAGAGATTGTGCAATAAACCTGCCAGCTGTTCTGTTTTAAAAGTGACGTCTCCTTACGAATCTTATCAACCACACTGCTCAGAGCCTATGAAATTGATGTATAGCTATCCTTTCTAATTTAGAATAGAGGTGCTACACACTGATCGGTGGAGATATCTGGAGGGAGGGTTTGAGGAGGCTGAAGTAGGTGACTGACTGTGGAGAAGAGGACTCTGTTGTTACCTTTACCAGCACTAATGAGGTTAGAATAGTAGGAGGATTTGGCAGTGGAGAGTGCATTCTTGTAGTGATGAAGGTGATCAGAATACATTTGGTTGTGAACTGAGAGTCCGTTTTTTTTTCACAGCCGCTCCAGTCGACGGTCTGTGGTTTTGAGCTGACTGAGATCAGAGGTGAACCAGAGGGCGGCGTGGGCGTATGAAACTTTTCAGGGGAGTCAGGGCTTGTGAGGGAAGAGGAGAGACAGTTGTTATAGTGGTTCACCAGGTTAGCAGTGGAGGGGGATGGGGGAGGACCATGGTAAGAATTGATCAGGGCGGTGAGATCGTTGGGGTTAATGTATTTAATGTCTCTGAATGAGATGAGCCATTGTGCTTTGGGTTTAGAAAGGGGTGCATGAATATCAAAGAGCACAGCTTTATGGTCAGAAATGGGGAACCCAGTGACAGCAAGGTTAGTAGGAATAATACCAGTGCAGCAAGTAAGTATGAGAGTCCAGTATGTGACCTTTGTTATGTGTTGGGAGGTTGACATGTTGTGTGATACCAAGGCAGTCCAAGAGTGAGGTGACTTGCAAAAACATTGGATGGGTCGTTGATGTGGATGTTAAAGTCACCCAGGAGGATAACAGTAGGGGACATTGGAAATACAGATGTTAATTCTGTGAAAATAACAGCAGAGGGCTTTGGTGGTCTGTAAATGGTAACAATATGTTGGGTTTGGGGCCAGTGAGATTTACAGCCAGGCATTCAAAAAAGGAGCGGACAGTGACAGCAGTGACTTTAATGTTCTCACCGTACAGCACAGCAATTCCTCCCGCCCTCCCAGTGGCACAGGGTTTACTAATAAAAACATAACCTGGAGGGACAGCTGCATTAAGCTGGTCATTAGACTGCTGCCAGGTCTCAGTGAGGCATGAGAAATCAAGCTTTCTGTCCACTATGAAATCAGAAACCAGCAGGGCCTTATTAGTGAGTGATGTTATGTTGAAGAGAGACCGTTTCAGACAGTTCAGTGGTGCATATGTGTTAACTTGACAACTTTGTTGCTAGATTTAGTGAATTTTCAGACTCTTCTGGTGACTTTCTTTCTCAAAAGCCCATAGTGACAAATCAAGCTACTTTTTCACACCATTGGGGAAAACATAAATATGCTGATTCCTACCCAAAGCATTTGGTGTTAAATTGTTTTGGCCGAAGCAAGAGCAATGGTAGCAGGAGGGCCTGTCAGTGGATCCTTGGTCTCTCTATATAAAAAAACGTACCTATATTATTGTAATTGCTATTATTATTATATAATTCATTTGTATAGCACTTTTGAAACCCATTACAAAGTGTTTTGCAGACAATAGAAAAACAAATAAAAACGAAAAAGAATATGTCAGACTTTATTTGGTTGAGCTATAGCTAAGCTAGGTAGTTTTTGTTACTATGTTTTGTGATGTCATCTTACACTGGGCTGTTCCTTCTGGTATTTGGTGATGAGCTCAGCGTAGTGTCCCTTGGCTCTCATCAGGTCCCGGTGGGTTCCTGCCTCCTGGACCTCCCCATCCTCCAGAACCAAAACCTCATCACAGAACTCCAAGTACTTATGGACACAAGCAGGGGCAGTCAGGTCAACAAAAACATACAAGCACTGTGGCCACAGCCCCGACAGATCTGGCTCAAATAGCAGTCATACATTGTTTGGTTCCAGCACTCTTTTTGCAAATGGGTGGGGTTGACAGTCAAAAAGATTGATCTACACGCAGCCTGAGATCCTCAGGTAGGAATATTTTTGGCTGTTCCACAGTCAAGGCAAGACCAAGGTTGACAGAAGTTTTTCAGTCCGAGTCCTGTCTGAGGAGATCAGGCGTGCCAACAATGTAACTGTATATATTTTATATTTTCTTGTAAAGCATTTTATAACATTGTTTTTGAAAAATGCTCTATAAATAAAGTTATTAGTGTACTGTACTTTTACATATGATTCTGCCATGGGAGTCTATGACAGCCCCTTAAACTGTTGCTTGCTTTTTACCAAAATTGGTGCAACGAAACACTCATACACCACAAATGGCAGTGTTTGGCAATAAGGGAGCGCTGCAGCAATCGACCGAAAACACGAAATTTGAACGGGCATATCTCGTGCCCCGTTTGACCTAGTGTCATGATTTTCAAGAACCCATGACTTCCGGTTACTTAGATTTTCCGCCATTTTGGATTTTGTGAAAAATAATTTGACCTTTATTTAACCAGATAAAAGCATTGCAATAAAAATCTATTTTACAATACTGACCTGGCCAAGAAGGCAGCAATAGTTATACATCGGGGCAGACAACATACAAAATAACTAACTATTAAAAATGCTAAACACAAAAGCACCTATCAAGAGACATCACGTTCTATTTATGCATTTCGACAGAAACAGCTAGTGGCAAGGACCTCTGAGATGCATCCTGAGCAAAGCAAGTGAAGACCATCCAATCAGAACAAAATGCAATGGTGAGTCCGATAAGCTGAGTTAGATATATATCTAAGAGCAGCATGATGAAGTGGATCAAGCTTGGCCAGGGCAGTGGGACAAGCTAATCTATAAATAGTGTCACCATAATCAAGCTGAGACCGGAAAAGGCCTGAGGAGATCGCAGATGATGTGGTCCTGATGTCATCATCGATCTGTGACCCTCAGCATTCAATGGATCGGTTAGCAGCAGAGTGTGAAGCGGCTGGGATGAGGGTCAGCACCTCTAAATCTGAGGCCATGGTGGATTGCCTACTCCGAGTAGGGAATGAGTCCTTTCTGGTGAAGGAGTTGAAGTTTCTCAGGTTCACAAGTGAGGGGACAATGGAGCGTGAGATGGGCCGGAGAATCAGAGCAGCGGGAGCAGTATTGCACCCGCTTTACCACACCGCTGTGATGAAAAGTGCTAAGCCAAAAGGCAAAGCTCTCGATCTATCAGTCAATCTTCGTTCCTACTATGGCCATGAAGGGTCATGGCCGAAAGAACGAGATTGTGGATAAAGGCGGCCGAGATGGGTTTTCTCAGGAGAGTGGCTGGCATCTCCCTTAGGGATAAGGTGAGAAGCTCAGTCATCCGCGAGGGTCTCGGAGTAGAGCCGCTGCTCCTTTGCGTCAAAAGGAGCCAGTTGAGGTCATCTTGTAAGGACGCCGCCTGGTCGCCTCCCTAGGGAGGTTTTCCAGGCACGTCCAGCTGGGAGGAGACCACGGTGCAGACCGAGGACTAGGTGGAGGGATTATATCTCCATGCTGGCCTGGGAACGCCTTGGGATCCCCCAGTCTGAGCTGGTTAATGTGGCCAGGGAAAGGGAAGTTTGGGGACCCCTGCTGGAGCTGCTATCTCCATCTAAACAATACAACCAATCCTCTTAGTAAGGCTTTCTCGTCCCTTATCGACACTTTTGGCTTTACTCAATTAGTCCATGAAAAAACCCACTCCAACTCTAATACTCTTGATTAGGTCCTCACACATGGTATTACCATCTCTAATCTAACAGTTTTGGTATATCCACCAGCATTATCAGACCATTCTTTAATTATACTCAGAATTGAACTGCCTAGTCTGCAAAGTAATTTGGTTGATACCTACAGCACCCGCCGTATGAATGCTGCCAAAACTAACGAATCTTCTACCTAGAACTCTCTTCTCACTCCATGAGCAAATTGACTCCATCGATAACTTCACAGATGATTTAAACTCAATTTTACTTTCTCCACTTGACTCCA
Source organism: Acanthochaenus luetkenii (assembly GCA_900312575.1). Classification (NCBI taxonomy): domain Eukaryota; kingdom Metazoa; phylum Chordata; class Actinopteri; order Beryciformes; family Stephanoberycidae; genus Acanthochaenus; species Acanthochaenus luetkenii. The sequence continues at coordinate 4,240 of OMOT01080932.1, forward strand.
TTGTGCCGCTAATCACAAAAACCTGTCGTCTAAAGAAACCAACGCCTTGGTTTACAGAGGACACTCGTGCACATAAACAGGTATGTAGAAGGCTGGAACGTAAATGGCGATTATCCAAACTTGAGGTATTTCGGCTAGCTTGGAATGACAGCCTATTGAATCACAAATGTGCGCTCTCCACTGCTTAGTCATCCTATTTCTCAATGCTAACAAAAATAACACTCAATTATTTTTCATGTTCTTTTTTTTTGTGCTCCAGTGTTGGCTGCACCAAAATTGGACCGGCCATTTAAGCTCCAAATGGATGCAAGTAATGTGGGGGCAGGAGCCGTTTTGTTGCGACAGATGACCAAGGAGTAGAAAGACCTGTCAGTTTCAAGGCAGTTCAACTACTCCGTAATTGAAAAAGAAGCCCTCGCCTTAATGTGGGCTCGCGGACACTTTCAAGTGTACATTGGGTCAGGTTTGGTTCCCTTGGTGGTTTATACAGATCACAATCCCCTTACATTCCTGTGGTCATTACAAACCCCTAATCAACGATTGATGTGTTGGGCTTTGTTCTTGCAACCTTATCATTTAGATATTCGTCATATTAAGGGCACCGAGAACATAATTGCAGACACTCTGTCCTGTGCACCCTGTTTTGCCACTAACTTATCTGCTCTTGTGTGTTGCTCTCCTTTGGTCTAGTTTCTCCTTCCATCATCTTAAATTGCTCCTCGGGTACTGAGGCTGCTAAGGTTGGAGTGGGAGAAGTGGATTGAAGGGGGCAGAATTAGATGAGCGGGTTTGTTGTTGGTAAGAAGAGAAAAGATTGTGAGGTATTGACCTGATGTTTTTGGGACTGTAGTATAACTGCAGAGATTTGGGGACAAAATGTTGTTGTTTTTAAAGAAAAAAATAAACAATGTAATCTGATATTGATGTTTTAGTAGGATTTTGCTTTTTGGGTACTGGGTGAGACCCAGTTCTTATGGAGGCGGGTGTGACGACCCGCCTGCTGTGCTCTCTCTTAAATGTCATTGGATCTGTTGCTAATGGGGTATACCTGGGCAGGTCTCTGCTCAACTCTATAAAGCTGGCTGTACCTAACATTCTCTCTCTTCCCTTTAGCAGGCATCTACTCCTTTTGGTTGGCTTATGGTTTGGTTTTATTGCTTTAACACCATACAACACCTCTACACCATACTGATCCACCTAGCCATGCACAACACACCTACACCACTGATTTCACTGACTACCATGATTTTGAAGTTATGTTGATAGTTTTTGCATGGTCTCCCATTGTTGTCATACACCTGAGCCAGTTTGTGACACAAGTCTCCACCAGGTGTTCCCTGCAAACCCTCACTACACGTTTCGTTTTACCAGGTCTGCCTCCCCTACCATCTGATGCAATTCACGACCAGGTGGTGATCAGTTGACAGCTCAGCCCCTCTCTCCAGAACATTTGGCCCCAGGTCTGGTGAAACAACTAAAAAGTCGATAATTGATCTTTGGCCAAAGGAGCTCTGGCACTACATACTTACGAACATCCTTTTGTTGAAAGGTGGTGTGTGTTATTTAATTAATCAATGTAGACAATTCAGTGACTAATTGTCCAATAACAGCACTACGCTTGGGTTCGGGTCAGTAAGGCCATTCCTCCCAATCATGCCCCTCCACGTTTCCCAAGTGTTGCAGTCTCCCAGTAGGATAACTCCTACAATTTGACTCACAATGAGTCAAACCTGACCAGTTGACAGGCTGCCCTTTGACCTTCCAGAGAGCAATATTTGGGTCCAGTTCACCTCTCTGGAATAAAAGCCTTGAATGGACCTAGAGTGGGCTACTGACCCTCTTCTAAGCTGTCTCTATAGTCAGAGCTCAATTCAATCAATTCCACAGAGTTTCATTCATTTGTTTGTGCTTTCCAACCTCTTCAAAAATAACTGAGAATGAATGTTCCATGTTCTATGAAATTGCAAATGAACAGCAATTTCTGTTTCCATTTTGAGTTGATTGAATGGGTTGAACCATTCTCTACATGAAGGGACAAACTCCCACAACAGAAGTCGCCCCCAGAGCCTTCAGAAGACGCTCCTCGTTGACAAAGAACGAGTCCCAGTTCGCTCATTTTGTTCCATTTTAAAGTGTATTAACCACATGATGCATCTTTTTCTCTTTCATCTTCTCAGATTATTACTTATTTTTATCTTTGTTTCTTATCATTGTGTGTACCTGAATATGCTACTGCTATGTTGCCAGGACCTGCATGACAAAGGTTCAGATTGGAAAGAAGGTCAGTCTCCCTGATGGAGTCATTCAACATTTTACAGTAAAATACCACTAGGAGAGGCCCTGTTCCTCTTCACAAGTCTGGAGTGTCTTTACTTTGGAAAAGCTCTGCTTCAAACACAATGACAGAACTACCTCCCCATCCTACCTGAAGCTGGTGAGTAACCAGTATCACAGATTTCCCCTGAAGGTCCTTCTTGATGCATTCCTCAAATATGTGTTTCCCCACATGGGCATCAACAGCAGACAGTGGGTCGTCCAGGAGGAAGATGTCCTTGTTGGAGTAGACAGCTCTGGCCAGGCTGATCCTCTGCTTCTGTCCTCCCGACAGATTCAGACCACGCTCTCCTATCTGCCGACAACACAGCATGAAGAAAATTATCAGTGGAGATCAGATATTTCAATGGAGCAACAAAACTCAAGACAGCTATCTCCTCCAGGGTTAGATGGCTTTCCAGTACAGTACTATAAGAAATACATTGACGGTAACAAATAAAACAAATGTCAATACAGAAACACTGGCATTAGGTCGACATCTGCTTACTTTCAATCAGGACTTTTCAGTGATCCAAAAGAAAAATGAGATGTCATCATCTACCTGCTCCACTGGGTTTACTCACACCTGGAGAGGCCAAGGGGCACTGTGAGAGTCATGTTTTTATATTTCTCCAGTGCCTTCAACACCATCACCCTACAGTCGGAGAAGCTCTTGGAGATGCAGGTAGACCACAACTTATTGGCCTGGATCACAGACTATCTCACCGGAAAGTCATAGCATATCCGTCTGGAGGGCTGCCTGTCAGATGAGGTGATGAGCAACAACAGCCTCCCCACCCTCCACCACGCTCAGCCGTCCTGGTGAGGGATCCCTCTTTGACCTGGTTTATTTTTCTTTTTTTTTCCTAATAAGATTTTCATGGATGTCTTTCCTTGCATGCATCGAGGGTCTAAGGCTGGTGGTGTCGGTAGTTTAGTCCTTGTAGAATAGGTAGGCTTGATATGGTTTGCTAAAATGTATAGTGTGTGTTGTGCTTTGTTCCGTTTCTTATACTATTCTGTAATTCCATTGATTGTTGTTCTAGTTTGGTCCTTTGAGACAGACATGCTTGCGATAAAGGGTTATATAAATAAATGAACTTGAACAGCGCACCCCAAGCAACCGTATTGTCACCATTTCAATTTCACCTACAGAAGTTCTCTGATGACTCCTCCATTGTCAGCAGCATTACAGAGGACACTAATAAGGTATGCAGAGACCTGGTAGAGAGCTTAATAGGATGGTGTAACAACAACCACCTTCAGCTCAACACCGGGAAGACCAAGGTGCTGGTGGTGGACTTTTGAAGGAGCAGGAAGCCCCCAACCCCTGTCACCATCCAGAGGGTGGGGGTAGAGATGGTGCACTCATATAGGTTCCTTGGAGTGTAGATCAACAATAAACTATACTGGTTGGACAACACTGAGGCTCTACAGGAAAGGACTGAGCAAACTGTTCTTCCTGAGGATGCTCAGGTCCTTCAATGTATGTAACAGGCTGCTGCAGACGTTCTACCAGTCTGTAGTAGCCAGTGCACTCTTCGCTGTGGCATGCTGGGGAGGCAGCATCAAGGTGAGGGATGCCAACAGACTGGACAAGCTGGTGAAGAAGGCCAACTCTGTTGCAGGAGTCAAACTGGACAGTCTGGAGGTAATGGCAGAGAGGAGGATGAGGGGAAAGAGCAATGCCATTTTGGAGAACCCCTCATACCATCTCAATGATGAGCTGAGGATGATGAGGAGCACCTTCAGCCACAGGTTCATCCTCCTATGTTGCAGGACGGAGCGCCTTAGGCTTTCCTTTGTGCCAGCAGCCATCGGACTGTTCAACACGGTCAACACGACTAACGATCCCCGCACCAGTCAATTGTGACCATGCCACTAGGCCTAATGCTACCATGGACATGTCTTTCAAGTAATACACGATCACAATACAAAGCATCAACATGTGAATCTCTCCTTGTTCAAAATAACAATGCTCGCTGTGGTGGAAATCGATGTTGCAATATAAGTTGTTTTGAAAATACTTTATCATTTACAGGGGTAAAGGCTTTAAAACCAGAACAACGTTGTGCATTAAACGCCTTTCTTAATGGGAGAGATGTTTTTGCCGTTCTTCTTACCAGATTCAGGAAAAGTTGAATACATCAACTGGGCCCTCTGGTACAGAAGAAAATGGGCTTCAATCACTGTTGAATGGATAAATCTCTATGGCTATGTTCAGACCGCAGGCAAATCCTATTTGTTTGTCCAGTGCAATCTTTATGACTGACTGCCCAAAACTGTCATTTGCAAGTGATCAGATCTGCATTGGTTGCTGTGGTAACAACGTAGGCGTGCCTACGTACAAAACAGTGTAGACAACAATAAAACAGCAACCGATGGAAGAATGGAGAACTGTCATCTCGCCCTTCACGCCATATCAATCTCTAGTCGCAGTGCAGAGAAGGCTGATATATACAACAATGTTCCGGGCTGCAGTCACGGCAGGCATCACTGTGCAACGAGAGGTGTGGTGCCATTTGAAAAGTAATGACATTTGATGATGACAGATGGCTTGCCAATTTCAGAATGCGACGGGCAACGTTATGTGTCGCGATTTGAGTGGCTAGAGTGTTCAGACACATCTTTAGAAATCCGATTTGAATCGCATTTCAAACCACCTATGAATGTGGTTCAAATCTGATTAGCACAAATCAGTTTCCATGTGTTTTTTTGCTGTTCAGACTTGATAAAAGCAATCTGATTCCAATCTGGTTATGCCAAAAATCGGATTTGGGCTGCCAGTCTGAACATAGCCTATGTAACTTTTATCAGTACGTTACCTACGAGACATGGTTAAGATCTTGACCATTGTTATGGTACAATTAAAGGAGCGCATAAATCCCACAATAAAGGTCCATTCAGTTCTTCCGATCACAACACGTTTATTTGGTTACAACCTACTAATCAGCCCTAAAGAGAGTGTGGCGTCCCCCAAAGCCACCGCCACCTAACCGGAAGCTGAGGGAGCCAGAGGCTAGGGTGGAGTCAGAGGCTAGGGTGGAGCCGGCATCATTGAGGACAGTGATTGAAGGTGATTACATTCCTTGCAACATCACCCAAACCTGGAGGTAACCTAGCCTCTGGCAATCAGAAATCAGTAGCTACCAGTTATAAAGGAGGCCGAGACGAAACTGAGAGAGGAACCGTGAGGAGAGGACACACACGGACAGAGAGAAGACCCCAGATTGGCCACTGAGCCCGGAACAGAGAAGGAACTATAAACATGTGAGATAAACATTGATATGCATCCCTGCCTGACTACTCTCTATATATATGTGTGTGTCTTCAGGAAGACAACCGTTGCCCAGCCTGATGACGAGTGAGATACCCCGGTCCGGGAAGATCCTTTGTTTGCTCCACTTCCCTGTTCCCCCCTGATTATTAAAACTCTTGTTTTGACCACTCCAGCCTGACATCCAGCCTCTTCTGTGACCACATATGCCACAAGGAATTGCAAGGCCATGGTATCATGGTACTGGTTTGGGTGATTTTAAGAACCTTTGTACTGATTTAGTGCTGGCCAGAGTGTGGATGTGTGTCTGTCTGTCTGATTTATCTCCATCTCAGACACCTGTGTAGGGCTTCTACTGGGCAGTTGACATGGGTGCCCTTTCCCCTATGGTTGTTCGAGCTAGCCACTGTCCCATCCCTGATGCTGTTTCTGCCTTGTTGTAAATGTGCGAGTGTAGCCCCTGTTTCCGTGGACATCATAGCCAACCTTGCCCCTATCTTTCTGCCTCGCCATATCTGTTTCCTATGTCACTGTCAATGTTACTGTCCATTCCACTGTTTGTCCCGGCACCTATTTCACACACCGTCATGGTGAGGGATTCCTTTTTGACTTGGTCCTCCCATGGTTTCTTCTTTTGGTGCGCACTCGAGTACGATTGTTGTGTTCTCACCTGCCCAAAAGAACCGCACCAGGGGGGAAAACGGAGGGAGATGTTCTGGGGTATCGGCAAATGGCCCACCCTCAACTCCCCTGCCCTCATATAACCCTACACCACAGATCAATAGAATAAATACAA
>OMOT01080938.1:0-10119 GCA_900312575.1 Acanthochaenus luetkenii
ACAGTCTGGGGGCCACCTGCCCAATTCCTTAATCCATAAGAATTTCATTTATTCCGTCAATAACGTGCTCTCCCTTTGATCTCGCATTTGTCCCGTGGACACAACATTAAACGGTCTCCTTGAAGCTAGGGGAAATTTCAAATACCGTTACCTTCTCCTTAGGATTGCAAATGTGCTTAAATATGCCCTTTAATAGTGTATTTTCCTTCAACCGTGAGCTCAATAAATTAGTTACCCCTTTGAGGAACATATTCTGTGGTAGCTGCTTGGATTGGTATGGTTTGTTCAAGTAATATGCATTCAGTTCATTTATCTATCTCTGTTGTTCTTTGACTTAAATACTAGAGGAGATGAGATGATTTTCAAATCACTGTAATAACTATTAGTAGTATGTCCATGGTAACAAACAATTATAAAATAAATTGAGTCTCTTAAAATATCCTACACCACTCTTCAGAGAGTGACTGTTAACAAAAAATTTATAGTCTGACAGTTAATCACAAGTTCATCACATGAATAGTAATTGGGAGAATAACCCTGTAAAAGCACAACACATAATTATCACGAATAAACAGAAATATTCTTGTTTCTCCTTGTTGGGATATATTATAGGTTTCAATGTTTGAATTGTGCCAATGACTTCATATTATTTTGGAATTAGTGAAAACCATCACCTTTGATGATGCCTTTCTCTTGTAAGGTCTTCATCGATGGTCGTCTAATGATGAACTTCTTCAGCCTGTTTTTTACTCCATTTTTGTCTGCGCTTTCTGAGATGCTATGTTTCAGCTTGGAGCTTGTGAACATGTCTGCAGACAGGCAAACATTTAAAAAAAGCAAATTATTAAACCAATAATTAAAAAAAAGGAAATAAAACACAGAGTTTGACAAGAGGATACAGACTTGCTTCTTTTTTCACTTAGGCAAGGTACATATGAATAGTTTCCCCAAATGTTGGGAGTTATCTTCACAAACATTCAAGATGGATCCATGAAATGAAAATCAGAATGCTCAGTGGGGCCATGGGACAAACAAGATGAGTTGTAAGGGCTTAGGAGTTGCAGGGGTGGGGGTTGGGATCTTGTAGTCAGTCCTATGACTGCCTTTTTTGCAAAGTTTTAGATTAACAGGTTGCGGCACACTCGTGGGTGGAATGAGTGTCCACAGGACCGGAGATAACAAAACCCATGTCCACACAGAGATATATGGGAAACAGCAGTTTATTTGCTGCTTTCGGGAGGCAAAGGGTTAGTCTCTTATTGGGGAATATCACTTGAGGGGTAGTCGGGGCACAGTCCACGGTTCGGTACACAGGTCGGTCTGTCATATAATCCGGGGGTCGAGGCAGGAGAAGGGTCGTCTATATTTTTTAGGTATGCAGTATTTTCCGAAATTTTTTACGTGCTTTTGCAACATTCAATATAAGTAAAGAAGCGAAAAAACTGTTTCTTGTCAAATGTATAATGGCGGAAAATCCAATATGGCATAAATTGAATACACCATGTGCACCTGATGACTTGACCTAGGGAATCTATTCTATTATTAATTCCAATTGAACTTTTCTGTCTTTAGAAATTCCTAGCTGTTTTTGAAAAAACTGGGCCTGCTTGTCATTTTAAAGGATAAGTTCGCTATTTTAGACCATAGACCCTATTCACAGACTGTCTACCATGAACCTGACACATAGAGACCATAATTTCACTGATCGGCTCAGTATTGAGTTTCAGTGGCATGTCGTCCACTAGGGGCGCTAGGGCTCCGCCCTACCTGCAGTTCCAATTGGAAAATAACTATTATAATAAATACATTTTAAAATTGTGGCACTGTGTATGTATATAAAATTCAATTGTTATATTCACTTAAATTATATATTATAATAGAAAAGTGGGATGACTGATGAAAAAACACTGCTTGCAGCCTTTGTCTGTGTGCCGAAGGGCATATTTTTCTCCGCCTGAGGGGAGCTGCGCAAGTTTAATGCAGCCTTACCATCCCACACTGGATTGGTTGACAGCTCACGCAGAAAATATCGTATTCCAGGGTGGAGAAATACCCGCCCAATTTGGTTGATGGCGCTGTGTAGTACATGTGTAGTGCATAGTAACTAGTTGTTAGTGGTAGAGCAGGAAGTCGGGAGAGTAAAGTTAGCTAGCTGTTAGTGGCTAATGTAACAGTGACTAATGTGCCAGAGGAACAACCTGCTCCTAACAGTGTTGATTATTTGTTTGAAAAACCATTTGAACTGAGAAGTTTGTCTGACCAGCAGTTGGATCCAGATCAGCCTGAGAACCTCAATATTCGACAACCCTCTGGTGATCGTGGCAAATCAGACATCAGGAATTTAGCTAGCAACTGGTATGCACGGAAACCATGGCTCTGGGTTTGTCAAGTGGTGTGTTGTTTTTTTGCTTCCCATGCTTACTTTTTCGAATGTCCACATCGGACAAGGCTTGAACTGAAACTGGAGTGAGTGATCTTAAGCATCTTTCCAAAATGAAGACAGCAAGGCTCATATGGATAATGCCATGAAACTAGCCATGTTTGGGAGAACTAACATTGCTAGCCAACTTTGCGACAGCTACAGGTTCGGCATTGCTAAGCAAAATGAAGAGGTGGCCAGGAATAGAGCTATAGTATATTGACTGTCAAATTTTGTGGAGCAGGCTCTCACTGGACTGCAATAGAGCCTGCAGGAAAGCTGTAGCAAGCTCAATACTGAACCAATCTGTGAAATTATGGTCTCTATGTGTCAGATTCATGGTAGACAGTCCGCGAATAGGGTCTAAGGTCCAAAATAGTGAACTTATTATTGAATAAAAATGTATATTGCTCCTCCCAAATGAATGAAGCTGACCTATTTTTCTATAGGACAGCACTGAAATCAAATAAACACTTTTCCTACTTGCTCTTGAAGAGGGAAGTTGTTCAAGTAAAATTAACCATAAATTACTAACATAAGAGTATAGCTACACTATCAATGTCTAAACTGAACTGTTAAACACTGCACCATGCTCAGATTTGACTGAATTTTGTTAATGACATTTGGTATCACGATGTCATTTGAGTTGTATCGATTATAAAATGCATTCAGACTAATATGTACTACTTAAGTAAAAGGCAAAGTGAAATTCTTGCTAGAACCAAAGGCAGAGGCTAAAGATAACAATCTCTAATTAGGATTTTAATATGATCATCCAACAGCAATACTATTCCTTGTGCTGCACCAAAGGTAACAAGATTGATTTGAACCATTGACAGGGGTTACCATAATTGGTACTTGACATATGCTGACATAATTATGATTAGCATGTTCTTGTGTCATGGCTCCTCTGCCCAATTCATAATTGAAATCACAGTCACTGAATTGATGTGAAGGTTTTTTCCCAGCTGGCACATTCATATTTACGGTAAATCCGACATTATATGAATGCAGCATAAGCATGCAATCCTGCAACCCTGAGAAAAGCTATTGCAGCGTCAGTTTTTAATATTAAAGCTTTGTCATTTGTTCTCAAAAAGTAGCTGAATTTTATTTCCATTTTGATTCTCAAGCACTGGAGGAGGCTGCCACAGATTTTTGGGACTTTGGACATTTGGGATTAGGGTTAGGATTATGGATTAGTGTTGCTGATATATCGGGTCAATATTTAAAAATCCGATATTGGCCAGTAAGTTCCTCTCTGACCACAGCTACATAGAAACAGTGTGTAAACCCTGCAATGAAATGTTATTTTCTTCGCACATTTGTTTTTTCATTTAATTGTTCAACGCTCGGAATAAAGAATGGAACTTCCACACACTTAGATCTAAGCAAATGCCTGGTATCCCTTGAAGAAGGTCTTGTTCGACCGAAAGCTTACACTTTATTAAATGAAAATGTACAATTGCTAAATAGCTTCTTTCTTTTTTTCATTTAAAGGCAGTATTATATCCCATTAATTACCTGTACTCTTAGTTTCAGTAGAGAGTTTTAGTGTTCCATGATGGTCTAAATGCTGTTTCAGAGGCTTTTCAACCCTGACAAGAATACAATGCTAGGGGGAAACACTGAATATGTAATTTGTGGAGCATAACAATTTAAAATTGTTATAAATATTGTAGCAAAATATCACATACTGGTAGTAGGAGTATCAGTATTGGCCTTTAAAACCCATATTGGTGAAACCCTACTTGGGATTGGTTACTTACTGATGGAGCGTCGATGTCCAGGGTTGCGTTGCTTTAAGCTGGGGGAGGCAGATCCATACCCTGGCAGGGAGCCATGTCTTGGCAGGTACTCTGTGCTATTTGACCTCCTGAGCCCTGGCTTGCTGGGATAAAACCCTACATCCTCTTTAGACTACAAAGGAAAAGGAGGGCACAACTTCTCACAGTCACAAAGCATACTGATTGCATAACTATGTGTATTATTGCAACATACATTGCCACCCTAATTATCTGCTCATTGCAGCATAAAATCCTATGTTTGACCTCATAGTTCACAATTTAATAATTTACTTAAAAAATAATATTTCATAATGGCACTTTCAGGTTATTCATAGCACATAGAACAAGATCAATAGTATGCAATAAGAGTGCTTACCAAATAATTGACTGTCTTTTTAATAGCGTCATACCATTTGAAAATTGTGGGGTAACTGTCAGCTTGGAGAAGGTATTCACTTCCTAAATTTGTTGTGATCTGTAATAGATTAATTAGAAAATTACTAGTAAGGGGACATAATAAGGATAACATTTTAATATATTCTAATATAATATATATACAGATTGTATCATAGCACAGGAATGTTTAAGGTCATTATAATGAACAACATATCTGCTTTGTGTTTGTAGACATGAGCATCATTCTAACATCAGGAAACCTTATACCCAACACTTGCAACAAGCTCATGCTCTGCAGGGTCTGTACCAAGAAAGAATAGACAAACAAAGACTGTCTCCTCAGAGGGGGAAAACACAATTAGCATGATGCTTGTCATGTTAATATTGGGCCTGTTCTGCATCTCTATAACAGCGCAGTAACAGCATTTGGCACCGTCAAATACAATAATTGTTGTTAGTGAAAGTGTTTGAGAAACCATGCCATCAAGGTCAGCATTGTCAAGTATATTTGAAATTATACTGATAAGAGCCCACATTGCACCAGAAAAAGGCAAAAATAACATCAAAGTAATATTTAATGTGGAATAGACCAGCAGCATTTTTATTGAACTATTCTAATAATTAAAATGTATAACTTTTCTTCATTCCTTCAAGGAGGTAATTCCTCAGTAGTGAGGAGTTCAGGATCCACATAACCTTTTCCCTTTATTTGGGAAATCATCTTAATCCACACAATGTCACACAATGAAGTGTTTAGCTGATGAAAGACTGCGTTGTATAGTTGGTCTGACAATGTTGACGAAAAATGTACTATTGTAAGTCGCTTTGGACAAAAGCGTCTGCTAAATGATGTAATGTAATGTCACACAAAACGCTTTAATGAATTCTGAAGAGGAAATGTCCTATTTTATCAACCACTGTGCTCGCAGAATCAGCCGTAGCCTTAAGGAGTGGCTTCCCACATCATCCTGTCCCAATATTCCACTCATGCAATCCGGTTACAGACCTTCAAAGTTTCTCAGTTTGGGAGCTAAGTTTTCTGACTTCATTATAAAGCGTCAGGAGCAGTTAAGCAGCATCCTTTTGTGATGGCAGATCTAAAAAGGGGGAATGGTTACGGGCGCAATCCTTGTCAGATTGTGTTTGTGATCCCTCTCTTCTTGGGTTACAAGTATCTGAACAAGCATGTTTGCTCTGGAACATTGTTTTTCCTGGAGGCTGCACCAGGGTGTGTCAGTAATAGGATCTACACTATGCTGCATTGTGGGGGACAGGTTATGAAGAGACTAGTGCATTCAGAAGTCCTTATATTACATATTTAAGCATACCTTTAGATTTATTTGTCTAAATTTGTGCTTATGAGAAATACATGACTATTACGCAAACAAAGATATTACAAAAATGGGGCTGTGAAACCACTTAATTCAAATCATACCAAACCATATATGCTGTATTTACATAAAATATTCGTTTTGATTAACAGGGCCATAAGGGACTTTGGTAGGTTGTTTCATAACTTCAGTTAGATGTCTTTACATGAATTGTGTATTAGTAGCAGTCTGTTCCTCTTATGAATCTTCCATGGTGGACACAGTGAGCTCTTTCTCGTCTCCCACAGGAGCCTGAGCTACTTCAACTGGAATGAATCTATGTATGTTTCATCCTGCCATTCTTTACCTCTCATCACCTAAGAATGATTGCAGTGCAACCTCAAATCATATTATTTTCTTTTTAATGTCTTTTATGTGTTTGTCAACAGTAAACATCACAAACTTCATAAATAATGCAGTCTCCTTCTGGGCCAATCAAAATTTAAAACAGATTTCAACTTTAAACTTTATTGTCAAACATGCACTGAGCACCACACACAGTGAAATTATTTATCTGCATTTGTCATTTATCAGTAACAAATATGTCATCTTGTTTTAACCTGTAATTGTAGGACACTCCTTGTAATCAATGTAATTTTGAACATGCCAGAATGCATTTCCCCAAGTTTCATCAAAGTCTGATCAGCAGTCTCTGAGATATTGCGCAACACATGGACAAATAAACAAACAGGCGATGTGGCGACCCCCTTGGGATAATCAGTGTAATTTTGAAAATGCCATAACAGAGTGGTGAGATGCACCATTTACCCAAATTTTGTCAAATTCCGGTTAGCAGTGCTTGAAATATCACGTGAAAGATGGTTGAACTAAAGAACGGATGGAAGGAGATCGAACCATAGTCCTAACAATATCAACACAATTCCGTATAGAGCATCTGAAACAAAAGTGCCAACAAAATTATTTAACATAAACTTCACACAATTATCCCCTGATGTAAATAGGTCATATGCATACATTATGTTAATTTGTGATTCATCCCCAAAATGTCTAAATCTGGGCCTTGAAGAAAGCAATGTCTCTGAAGACGTCCCTGCAAATTGTTATCTTTAAATCTATAGACTCAACATTAAAGTAGTAGTAAAATCCTCATCTTATTGGGGTTTAAGAGTATGGTGGATTTATCATGCATTCAGCAGGATTGCCATGCAGAAATGCATCCTGACCATTTGGTTGCCTTTTTTCCTACTGTCATCTTGGAAACAGAAGTGCTCCATTGAAATGTCAGGCTTACATGCCAAAGTATATCTAACTCCCTGATAAGGAAGAGTTGTCTTTCTGAAGTTTAATCAAAAAGGGTGTGTAAACTACTTATATATCAAACATTTTCTTTAGGAGCAGAATGGTAAAAGATGCATTAAAGATTACCAGAGGCAGCCTGAATAGATGACAGCGGACTCTCCATGTCTATTCATTCAGTTAATGAAAAATGGAGATAAGCTCTTTCAACTAAATGCGGCCACATCCAGCATCAAGTCCTGATGTCAGCTGTCCTAATCTCGCCATGTACAAAGGTACAGTGTGTAGCATGCCGCCTCTCATATCAAGCTCATATTGAGCTGTAGGTTTGGTTGCAAACTCAGTAATTCGCCTTGATGTTAATCCTGACATGCACAGACCTCTTGAACCACAGTTTGTGATTTTAATTAGCATGGTCATTCTCAGGCAAATGTTTGCTAGAAAGATGCTAATGCGCATGAAAGCAAATAGATCCCCTACAGGCCTCTCAATTGCCTTGCCCAAATGGGAGGCAACAGCATAGGAGGTAATACTAACTAAACTGTGATACCTTGGTTTCTAGTGAATACAAAAAAAGTAAAAAAATATTAAGACAAATATAAATGAATGTGGATATTTGATCCCTAAAGAGGACCCAGCCTGAATAAACTAAATTAACAAGATCACATTGTTTTCATTGGCTGGCTTGGTAGCATACAACTCCCCAGTGTGTATAACCAAAACACAAAAGCACATCGAGTGTCTAAGTAAAGTACATTTAAACTGCTCCATCCACAGATGGAGAGCAGGGGATATTATTGTTTCTATTCCATTGACACCACCAAAAATGGAAAACAAAGCAAAATTACAGTGAACGGGTTTGGGTGTATCTCTGCAAAGTGAAAGTGAAAGTAACCAGCACAACGTACTGTTTTGCATTTGGAAAATGAAAAATAATATGAAATACATCTTTTTTTTTCATCACACTTCCTAGTAAAGAGGGTGTTGAATGTATGGGCCTTATTTTGACTAGAACCATTAATATTTAAATATGCACAGTGGTGCAGAGAGGAGTGCCATTTGTGCCTTTATACATTTGCATTTGGCTCTTAAATTAAACATGAATTACAGTTCTTCATAAAGGAACAATACAACGTTGAAGCATTCTACTTAAGTTAATTATTTCAAATTTGTAACAAAATATCTGTGAATGTGTCAAACTGTGATGATATGGTTCACAGAGTTAAGAAATAAATTGTAGACTTAAAGCAGAAAGAAGAGAGTATCTAAGTGCTGGTGTTTCTTCAAGTTTGCCCTAGGATGAATGTTAATTCTAAGGCCAAGGCTCCAATGTTTGTGATGTTCACATTTGTCATCATTTGTATAATATGTAAAGTATCCTTAATTAAAAATTCACCAACTCCCTTTCCTCTCAGTTGGTCCTCTTTTGTGAATTTTAACACTGTTCACAGCTCCAGATATGGGTAGACCATTTAATACAGTACCGTGCATGTTCATCCAGAATAAAGGCTTGCAGTTTATGAGGAGAAGTTCATTTATAAATTGTAATCTCCAAGGCAATCTGCTGTTGGACGTCTAAATCCGTCCACCATTTTGGTGATTAACATACTGTGCTGTCACTATTTCTCTCAAGAAACTAATTAATGCCCACTTCAATATAAGCAGCTTTGAAGAGTAACGGCCACACCACATATACCTTTTCTCTGCTTTGGGACCAAGCAGAGACTGTCATTTCAAGGGATTAACTCCCTGTTTCAAGTCTCCAGAGGCTCACTTCAGAGAGGAATTATCTTATAACATTATAAAGGTAATGTTAGCTGACACACAAACATGATCAACAGTATGTTTACTTTTCCTCTACCAAGGGAATATAAATCTAGAATCACAGAACATGATTAAACTGCTAAAGCTTTTTTCTTTAACAAGCCGATGGTTGGTTGATTGCATGTGCGAGTGAAGACCAGCTGATAGGATGGCACATAGAGAACCTACGTATTTAATCAAAAGGTCAAGCCTCTGTTGGCAGACGATGATTCACTAGGTATCATTTTGTGATGACTTATCACGAGTGTGAGAATTGAAAAGCTATGAGAGGAATTCATCTTTCAAAAAGTATTTTTGTCACAGCTATGGTCGTGCTCAAGGTTAATCCCTTGTGTCTCCTGTGTTCCCTCTCCCCAGTGTTCCCAGTATCTCCCTGTTTGTCGCTCTCTGGTTGTCTCTGGGTGTGTTTGTGTTGGCGTAGGCGTAGGCGTGGCTTCCTCCTGCTCACCTGGTTTCCTGATCACCTACAGTCAATCCACTAATCAGCCTACACACCTGCCATTAAGCTCATCAGCCTCAGTACTTAAACTCTGGTCCTTCATCCACTCATCGGTAGTTTGTTGCGTCACCTTTATGGTAGTACACGGTCCAGCGTGTCCAATTTCTCTATATTCCTAGTTAGTCTATCTCGTATTCGTCATGCCTTTTCTTGTGCCTTAGGCGGCACGGTGGCGCAGTGGTTAGCACTGTCGCCTCACAGCAAGAAGGTCCTGGGTTCAAATCTCGCCTGGCCCTTTCTGTGTGGAGTTTGCATGTTCTCCCCGTGTTCGCGTGGGTTATCTCCGGGTGCTCCGGTTTCCTCCCACAGTCAAAAAGACATGCAAATATATGTGTTTGTGTGTAGTGTGGTGCATGGTGTGATGGGCGGCAGTAGCTCAGGAGGTAGAGTTCCCACCCCGCAACTGCAAGGTCGGCGGTTTGAGTCCAGCTCCTCCCGGGAAAAAATCTGTCGTAGTGTCCTTGAGCAAGACACCTAACCCCAAATTGCTCCCGTTGAGCAGGTTGGCACCTTGCATGGCTGCCTCCGCCAACGGTATGACATGTAAGTCGCTTTGAATAAAAGCGT
>OMOT01080949.1:0-11730 GCA_900312575.1 Acanthochaenus luetkenii
AGCTGCGCAAAGGAAAGAGGGGAGAACAGGGCCAATTGGGGCCGAGAGCAGGCCCTATATAAAGAGTGGGAAAGAGAGGCATAAGGGTGTGTAACAGTCTGAGGTTAGGGTGTGACTGCGAGGGAAGAAGTCTGGGAAGTAGAGAGCGGGAGAGAGAAGTGCGGTAGAGAGAGACAGGGAGAGAGTACCGAGCACTGGGGATTCCGACGGACCGTGAATCCCCCTCGAGGAAGAACCTGTCTCCTCGCGGACTGTACACCCGCTACTACTGGACTATCCTTGTGTTTCCTCGATGGACTATGCCTCCGTGGGTAATGATGGACTATGCCTGTATTGAATCTGGACTCTATGTTTGACCCTGCTGTACCTGAAAGAAGGTAATAAAGCTGTGTGTTTCGAACGTTAAAACCCCGTTGTGGACAGTTACTTCCTTGTTTGTCATCTCTGGCCCGGTGGAGCCCCGATTAAGAGAGGGGGTTACCACATTATGAATTTAACATCAACCATAAGCAAACAGATATTTCTTGTTTCTCGTGAGTACAGTTGATTATATTAATGGGAATATAATTCATTGTTTTTATTTTTAATACCTTGGACTGCCGACTATGGTGGATCCCCTGCTATGTTTATTACTTGTGTGACTAGGTGAGAGATATCGGATCCCGCCCCCCAAAAAAGAAGCAAAAAAAACACCACACATCCCACTTGTAGAAAATCCAATATGACATGAACACAGCATCAGAGTACTTGAATGGTCTACTTGCCAACTAGCTCAAGATAGTTCAAATTACATATCTAATGCCGCAATATATGCAAGTTTCAGGCAATAGACAAAAAGAAAATCAGATGTGGGCAGGTTCCAATGTAGTGTATGTTACTGTGTAGAAAGGACATGTTTTATTTGCGTGTCGCTTTGGCCCTCTGGGTGTATATTGGGACAGCAGCACTCCTGAAGAACTAAAGGTACCGTACGTAAAGCTCTACAGTGAAGTAAGTGATTAAATATTGAACACAATCAACTGTCATGATAGAAAATGGCTTTTGTCAAGATTGAAAATAATGTGAAATATCTTTTAACTTAATTTACTTACCTGAAATATTTGTGACATTTAACAACCAGTGGTACTGTCTGCAAGCTCACACTTCTGTCAAAAGTGCTTTAACTCTTTCCTCAAAAGCAAAGACAGTTACAACCGAAGGAGAAGGCAGAGGGGTAGATTAGCATACATTTGACAGGGACATGAAGTTATAGACTAGGAAATTAAAGTGGCTTTTTTTTGTTCCATTTATCAATTTGAACCACTTGGCTCATTTCAGAAAACAACACAGGAAATCAATGTTGTTTCTTTCAACAATGAAATTATTATGTCTAAGCTATTTAAAACGTAGTCTATAGATATTTTTCTCATGAGTTAATTCATGAGAAAATGTGAGTATATTCATTAATTTCCAAGTGGACACATTTCCTATTTTGAAGAACTCTGTATTAGACTGTGGAAATGTCTGAAGAATAAAAATATAAACCATGTAAAAAGGTAGGAAGTATGAGCACTGTCGGACATTTTTCAGTGGAGTTCTCCTTCAAACTACTCTGTGAGCACAGTCAAATAATCCACTCAAATCTTAATTCAACCTAGACACACTGTCAAGAAAAGATTGTCATATGGACAAAGGTGGAGTAAATTAACAGGGGATTGAGGTCATTAATCTAGTGAGAATAAGATTCCAATAATTCCCTGATATCACTCTTTTTGAGCTTAAGAAACCATTTGAAGATATTACACAAGAGGATATTTATCACCATGTAAAGGATGAAGAAAGAAACACTGCTAAAATTAATTTTAAGTGTGTGACAGAAACCAAGAAAATGTAAAACAATCAATGAAAGCACTATTTGCAGGGTAGTAGTATTATGTGGGGGCTTCATGGAATTAAGACGTACCCCGTAACATGGTCACTTTCAAGGGTTTTCAGAGGTGCTTTCGACATTTTTCCAAAGTGTCCTGAGATTGAACTTGACATGTCCCCAATTAAACAATGTGTACGTGTGTGTTTGCAACCTAAAAATAAATACCAAAAAGTGGTAGACAGATAATCAGATTTGGTGTTGAGCATTTACCGTTAATTAAGTTAGGTGCCAAATTTGTGGATTTGCATAGGAGTTGTACAATTGTATTTTTGAAATAACTTCCCCGGGTAACATTAGTACCAAGAGAATTTAGCAAATCATAGAGTCATCGTAGTTTTTCCAAGGAAAGCAACAAAATAACAGATTCAAGCAATTCCAGCAAACTATGCAATTCTGTATCAAGGAATGTTTTTGGATGGACAGAGAAATACATTTCAAAGACAACTCCATAATCAAGTGAGTTGAGAGGATAACTATGGCTATAAGGGTAAAATGTATATTTCTAGTTTGGGTGGGAATGACCTCTCAAAAGTTTGACTGTGGGTACATTCACACCAAGCATGGAGTTGTGTATTCGAACTCTAGAGCGTTTACCCCTTTAGTTTGGTTAATTTGGCCAGGTTAGAACAATGCCATTCTCCACCAAGACGCCTGAAAATGTGGGTGTTGGTCCTCTTCCAAGCAGACTGGCGAGGTTTGTTAGGAGTGAGAATATAATCTCAACTACAGGAAACAACCCCAAACACAATGTTTTATGGGTATAAGGAGACGGATGTTGACATCTAATAGCCAGCAGTTATTTATGCTCGTCTGACTGATGCTCATATTCAGTCATTTCTTCATGTGTTCATAACTGGTCTGAACACCAGAGAAGGTATATTGTGTCCAAAAGAGCAGACAAGTCCATCGTGCTTAGATAAAGTTATAGGAACCCTATAGGAGCTCTAAACTTGTGCCAGGCAATCTTCCAAAATGTTTTCCCAATGTCTTGTCATCAGTTGATGCAAGAACATTTGCTTGCTTTATAACTACTTTCTTCCACAGAGGCCCACCAAATTGTATGTAAAGTACATCATACCTGTTGGGTCTATCTATAACTCCGTTCATGTATTTTAATCTTTAAAAGGTATTAGCAACATTGCACTTAAAAGTCTCACTTACCAATAGCAACCCAATATCATTAACATACAGTATATTAAAATGTGTTGACACTAAACCACCAAGTTATTCAGGCAAGTACATTTTTTCTACTTCAAACACCTACTTAATTTTTTCCCACACAAACTTTTCAACTTCCAAACTTTGCAGGTGCACCAAGTGGTTTGCAGAAGAGTTAAACTCCCATTTAGTGTACAATCACTGTAGCTTGGCTATACTGGAATTGTAACAAGATCCTCCAGTGTACTTTTCTGATTGTTTAACTGTGGTAATATGGAAACCATGGGATACTGCATGGAATTTGTTTTAAGCTAGCGGTAATTTGCTAAAAAACAGTATTGGCTTTGCTTCAGTACTTGCTTATCTTTTAACACACTATATTGTCTACAATCATGGGGAATGTATTTCTGTTCACATTTTAAATAGCAAATGAAGTGTCAGCCCTTTTTTTGATGTAAAAAGTACTGGCATATAGTACAAATAGTAAGCATTTTGTTGTTTCCAGTTCTTTAAGCTGCAAATACTCTTGATATGTACTCACATGTTGGTCATCATCACATCCAGAGATGAAGTTAAACCAATAGAAAGGTGCAATCCCTCAATATGACCACAGGGATGACCATTTGGACCTGAGATTTTGGCAAACTGTTTTTGAGGTTAACTTTTGTGAGCTTAGCTTTCTGTCCTGTTGGCCATCCAAGCATTACACAACTACTCCATTTCAACATTAACCACAGGGGACCGCCGCAAATAAATTGTGAACAAAGGTAATCTTTTTAAGAGTTGAACTCTTACTCCTACTCTTCAAAATGGCCTCAATTCTGGTGCTTTGTAGTATACCAAAACACTCTAGGCATAAATAACACTGCCTACAAATGACTTGATTGTAATGCAAGCTATGAAAACCTTATAGAAGGATTTGCAAAGGTTTTCATGAGCCAGAAGTCTTGGAGAGGACTGAATTGGATTAATATGGTCAAGGTGATGTGAGGTGCAAATGCTTGACAATGGTGTACGGGAGAGGTTTCATCTCATGGATGGAAACTGTGAGAATCTCAATAGTAGATATGGTCAGTTGGCCTTGTTGGGTTTAAACCACAGCTCACATTTTATTGGCATAGCTCTCTTCTCTATTTCCTGTCTCTCGTCAATGTAATCTATGACAGAAATATAAATAACTATCCATACTCCTTTTAGGGTAAAAGGGAGAACAATTCTTTCTCCAAAACCCATGGTGGTATCAACAAAACTGACTCATCTCCCCAAAACAAAGGGCCTCACAGATGCGCCCCTTTGGGAAGTTTTGTCAAAGTGAATCTAAGGATTTCACTGACATGTTATATGCCATGTATCAGGTTCTGAAAACAAATGGCAACCCACTGCTGCTTGTCATATCCCTAACTAAATGTGAAAAGGCAAATTTAAGTGGACTTGATTCTCATGCTGCAAATTAAGATTGTACTTGAGTACTCAATCAGTAATATGCTGAATACTGCTAATTATACCCTCAGTGCTGAGGTAGGCGAGTATTTCTGCTGTATAGTGTCTAACATAACCTAATTACACAATTTCCAGTTTCCTTGTATAATGAAGTCTGTTATTAATGTCCACGGGCTCTACTTCCCAAACACTTTGTGACAAAGTGAAAAGTTAATTTTAGTGACAGAGTGATTGTTTAGCCTGCGGTATTATGATAGGTATTGCTTAGAGGCTGTGGATCACAGAGACATTGAATGATGAATGCCTGAACAAGTGATGGTTAATAAAACACACTAATCACTTCTATCATTACAAGGCCCCACCATTAACTAAGTATTGTTTTTGCATGGCTGGATCATGGCTTATTCAAGGTCAGGCAAATGAAACCAGTGATATACAGCAATTTATGCAAGATGGCACAGTAAATGAAAGGATAAACCAAAACAATATGAAGAGAAAAAAGTGCTAGTGATCCCTGGCATATGGCAAATTCGTTTTTAGGAAAAGCATCATTAAACTTTGTTAGAGGTTTGGGTTGTGTAATTACTTTGCCATGATGTAACTCCAAATATTGGTGAGATATCTTCAACTGTTCCATTTATTAAAACGTGACCATCCAAAATAGTGTTGTTTTTTTCTCTAAACATTGACTTGCATTACATCATGGCAAGGTAACTACACAACCCAAACCTCTACCAAACTTTAATGAAGCTTTAAGACCACGTAAAAATTAGAGTGGTAAAATGACAAAACTCAAAGATACATCTTGGCAATCTGACAAGGGGCAATCCCTTTATCATGTACCAATAAGCAAAAAGGCAATTAAGGATGAAGAGCCATGGGGAAGAGTGGCTGTGCTGTGCCAGTGTTTGATTTCATTGGGGTAGATGAAAAATGATGGAAGGGGTTGTTTAATGCTGGTTACACATTGGTGGAGATCTTGTACTTGGGCGACATGTTATTGTGGAACCAGATGAAACTAAAGATGACGCCCATGGTTTTGGGAATGCTCTCATCGTAAGCGAACGTCATGGCCTCGTGCAGGGGTACCTTGACCACCTCAATCAGCTCTCCCTCCTCTGGATCGCCTCCACCCTCGCTGACGCTATTGTCGTCCGACACCTCCGCGTAGAACATAGTCTGCTTGGCACCCGTCACACCCACACCTGACCTGGATTTAAAAAAGAGGGAAGGTTAAGTCTATAGTATATAGCTGTGTAAACTATGTTTAAGATTCTGCGCCAAATAGATGCTTTGCAGTTGCGTCACAAATCTCTGAGCAATCACGGCTGGCATCATCATGGAGGTCCATTGGAGAATTAGCTATACATAAATAATGGGTAAATATATAACAACCAGGCTACAAAAAGGGAGATGTCTGGAAAAAAGACAATTGTGGTGTGGGTGTAGGTCCATCAAGTAACATTACAGGTAAAAGTGAATAGTCTGATAAGCAGTGGCGAGCGGTCATAACAAGCTATAAATGCGGCGCATGCCCAAGGCATTTGAAAGATGAGTATTTACATATTAAAATTTCATTTTCAGTCTTCTATTCTTATTGACATAAGCATGATAACGTGTAATTTAAATGTTTGTTTCTTACTGTCCAATTCTTTTATTTTCCAACTGCAAAACTGCGATGCGGTGGGAATGCATTAAATAATCCTCACGGTGAGCCTTCAGGGGCTCCGTATAGAAGCTGCCAGGCTTTCAGCTTATTTCCGTGCATGTGCTCTTTGTAATTTCCAGTCACATTCATAGAGTAATGCACGTTTTCTCTGACCGTCAGAATGGTGGGCAGAAAAGCTGTCCTCCCTTGCCCGGGTAGCTCAGCGACACTCAAACTTACTCTGTCAAATATGAGCGATACGTTACTTTCATTACCGTTTTCTCTGAGGACGTTTGAAGAAGAAAAGGAATATCATTGCAAAAGGACGTCTAAGAGTTTGGAGCATTCTGTGAGGGAAATGACAGCAGAGCAAAGGCAGGGGAGAAGAGTTTGACTGTGTCCAGGTAGAGGAACAGGAGGATGAACTTTGTGTACAGATAAGGTAGGGGCGTGTGCAAACGTTTTTGAGTGTTTTGTATTTAGTTTCATAGCTGCTACGGTTTGTCTTGGTCCGCCGAGGCCTGTCTGTCATGTGGTACCGCTGTGATCATGTGTGTGTGTGTGTGTGTGTGGGGTTAGGTTACTGTGACACAGTAAACCTTCTTGTCTTTAGCCCTAATCTCTACTCCAAAACTCACTCGGTTAACCTGGACAAAAAACATTGGACCTCATTCTGGAACATTTTCAAATGTCTTCTTAAATATCTTCTTACGAACTTCGTAAGAACAAATCTAAGAAACAGCTCCGCCGGATTCATGAACACGTGGAAATGTGTTCGTAACCCTCCAAACTGTTCTCAGCTGCGGTGATTCTTAAATTGAACACGCGTTCTCGTGGACTTGAATTTACATACAGAAATGCCTCACCAGCTCCTTATGAGGGCATGAAAACATAGTACCAAGTGCAAAACAGAAGGTTTTATTTGTCATGCAGCGTCATACCAGTAAGATGAGCAGTGGAATGTTTCTCCACTGGCTCTTACAATGTGCACACTAAGCAAGGGGAAAAAATAAAACCAACAATAAGAAAATAAAAACAGAGAACAAGACGGTATCTGTACTATTAATACTAGGGTGACCAAACGTCCTCTTTTACCCGGACATGTCCTCTTTCTGGGTCTTAAAACGTCTGTCTGTTTTTAATGAATTCCTTCAAATGTCCGGGTTTTTGCTTTGCTTGTTCCACCGACCATTTCCCAAAAATGAAAATTATTATTTTTTATATCGTTTTTCGTTCCATAAGTGTAATGTTACGCATCAACTATTTAAAATGTTGTATACGGTGCCGCGCTGGCGTTATGCACAGTTGCCAGTTTGTATTAAACAATTCTGTAATTCCATTGATTGTTGGTCAGTTAGATCTAGTTGGCTCCTTTACTCTATATTAGATATTTTTAGTATAGCACTTTCATGCTCATTTGATGAGCAATTGGAAACTGCTGGGAAAGATCAGCTCTTCAGACAAATATGGACGGGCAGACAAGACTGAAGAAAACTGAAGAATAATTATATTTTTATCTTTAAATACATGAGTATCTTGTTAGGTGCCATCTATATTATGTATGCCCATATTATATAATTTAGTTATGGATATTCACATGTATAATTACAGAAAGTAAATCCACGCAACTGAGTTTAGTGCTGATTTATTGGCACGCAGGCTTTAAATAGCATTTTATATCTGGTTGCACTAAGTGTGAGTACTGAGACAAATGTATGCCTATTTAATTTGTTTGACTATTTCTTTGTTTGTATTTGACGTTTACATAATGTTTACAATTTTCTCTTAAACTTTAGCCGACACATTTGACATTTATTTTGATGCCAATGTTTTATTTAACTATTTCTACGTAATAGTTTTTATTTTCTAAAACGTTTAGCCTAACTGTTGCACTAGGCTGGAGACTTATTTTATTTATTTTTATGTCAAGCACGTTTTGTAAGGAACTGACCTTCTTACTTAATACTTCGGTTTTTGATGCCTATGCTATGCATACTGATAATCAGTTCATTTTAGTGGCCATGTTTTTAAACTTTGAGTATTGATGTTGCATTTGATATGGTAAATGCTTTCAAATAATGATTGAATGTTTGTATTGAGGAATAAAAACAAATGTGCATCATATGGGCGTCTTCCATGTTTTTGTGTGAGTCCGCCATCTTGTGTCGAGAATAGGGGTGTTAACGATTAGTCGTTGATCGATTAACAATCGTTAATAATTTGGTCGATGAACATTTGAAACGTAATGATCAAATTGAACTATTTGAGATCTCATCTTAATTGTGTCAATGGGAGCTGTTGGTGAAATGCAATCATTAAGTTAAACACAAGAGGGCGCGCGCACTACACATAAGAAGACGAAGCAAACCATGTGACCGACAACAGGGGAGTCACAGGCAGTGCTGCAGTCCAGGAAGCAAGGGCTCAGCCTGTGAGAGGCGAAGCTAATGATGCTACTCTTGTGCGACCACTAACTTACTTCACCCGCACCAACTGGACTCACTGTTAACCGACACGACTCACCCTGATCATGTAAATATGCTTGTATTCTTAAATAAAAATCAACAGGCTTGGATAGTTACTGCACTTATGTAGTTTAAGTTTAAAACTGAGGCCTGAGCTGTCGTAGTTTGTCGCAGCTTTCAAATTTCAAGAGGGAATTTATTACAGCTTTATTTTCAAAAACGTTATTTATCTTTATTTATCTATTTCATAATCATTTAGCAAATGTAAGTTTCTAATTAAGGCTCATCTTATTTTGTGTAACGTTATATGTCAGACGAACATGTTAGTCATTGATTCGCCTCGGAAGAGTGAGCAAAATTTCCAGAGCCTTATTAAAATATCATACTTAAACAAAACAGCGTTCATAATTATGTTTGTGTTATGCCATGAAACAGGTGTATTGATCTAATATTTCAATAAAGCTTTGATTGAGAAAATATGCATTTTATATTTTCTAATAAGAAATATGCATACGAAATATTTAGCTGTATAGTTATTGATTGATCAATTAGTCGTTCATTAACTTTGGCGACTATCGATCAAGGAAATTCCCTAGAATTTGCAACCCTAGTCGAGAAGTCAATATGACCAGTGTAAGCCGGTATTGGGCAACATATCAAACCAGTTTTCTAATTCTTACACCGTCCCAAGCCTAACTATTACCTAATAGCCATGTAAGCTACTGTGTAAATCAGACATGTAAACATCAAGACAGTGATAATTAACTGAACCAATAATATGGTATGGCATGGTATATTGTATGTTAGCTGGCTAGCTACATTACATTACATTACAGCATTTAGCAGATGCTTTTATCCAAAGCGACTTAAATATAATACCGTTGGTGGAGGTAGCCATGCAAGGCGCCAGCCTGCACAACGGGAGCAATTTGGGGTTAGGTGTCTTGCTCAAGGACACTGACAGATTTTTCCCCGGGAGGAGCTGGACTCGAACCGCCAACCTTGCGGTTGCGGGCGGGAACTCTACCTCCTGAGCTACTGCTGCCCCTAGCTAACATACAAGAGGACATTATCTACTGTAAACGTAAAATCAATAAAATGTATCAGTGGCGTAATGATCAGTTTCCAGTCAAGAACAGTACAGAAATTAACCATGTCTATTCAATTTGGTTGACAAAGCCAAATTGTAAGCTTAGATATACAATTTGCTATTCTCAACTATTGTTGACCTAGAGCTGAGGACCTCCAATATGGCTTCCAAAGGGCATGCTATGTCACCCGAAAGCCCTCTATTGACTAAAACTTTTAGGGGGACCACATACTGCAGTACCCGAAATTGAACACACAAAACCACACAGGAAAACTCCTATCAGGCTCTGTCTTTGTGAGCTCTCGACATGCAGCAAGAATGAACACCAAATATACTTGAGGAATTTAATTGCCATCAAACAGCTGTATTTCTCAATTATAAAAGGCTGTGACCTAAGGTTGCCTGTTAGCAGGGAGTCACACAGCTTCACACCTTGTGTGCCTCTGTCAGAAACACCCTCATAAGGGTAATGAGGGTTAATATGATACCCATCCATTTAATGGGAGCAGCCCACACATAACAATGGCAATAGACACCACCAACAAAGCCAGAGGAGGTGTGCGAGTCAAATCAAAAACATTCTTATGAGAGCCATCAGTCTTAGCTGTCCAGGTGCTGCTGTCTAATGTGGGTCTAATGAGCTACACAAGTTTGGTCTCATCTGCATCAGTGAGTGTTAACTATACGCCACCAATCACATTGTACTTCACCAATAGGACAGTGTATTTAACGGAGCTGTACTCACCCAGCCTGTTGCTCACTCTGATCTGCTGCTATGCTGTGCATGACATGCGAACTGACCCACCACCACCCCAGTTACCAGCTGCTTAGATCTGCTTTTATGTAAGGGGCCGTCAGGGAGTCCTGCAGCCCTTTGCACCAGTGTGCACTGGGAGTACATAAAACATGACTGTTATATTCCCCCCTGCTTGTGTGTGCTCTTAGGTGTCCGCTATTATATATTAAGATGTTTCTGGCCTGTTTCTGTACTGTTTCTCCTGTTGTCTTGTCTATGTTCAGTATTCCATGTGTCTTTTAGTTTAATCCTTAATCATGACCCATGCCTGGCAAAAGTCTGACTTCATCTTTTGATTCGTCAAAAGATATGGTTCCCTCCTAGTACAAACACACATTAATGCTACATGGACTTGAATTTATGACACATTTTTAAAAACAACCAAAGAAAATAAGCTGGCAAAGTCAGCCTATTTCTGATTGAACATATAAATGGACAGTGTAAGAAAAAGAACAACAGGACATAAATTGTTAAGGGATATGAAATCCAGATGTGTTTATTAAAGAAGATATAAAAAGGAGAAAAAACTACATGTTTTCCATATTGTACTAAAGCTGTATTAATCTAAGAGTGGACATTCAGGGCAAAGAAACCTGGTGAAACAAATAGGACCTCTGCTAAGTGTATTTAAGGGCGGTTTCACACAAGATAGCTTATTGGTTCGCACCAGATGTGAGAATGATATATTGTTTTGTTTTTTAGCTGGTTCGGTTCCCTGTAACACCTATTCTTTTGCTCTGGTGCAAATCAGTTAACCTCTTCCACCCTAGGGTTCTGGGAGGGTACGCTCACCTGAATGAACGTACCCAAATTAAAACAAGAATAGCTCCACATCCGTCAGGTCTATATGCATGACCTTGACATCTATGGATAGACAAGACCTTGTAGAATCTATTCCCAGTGTCAGTAACCTTCTGAGTGTTAGTATGCCAGAGTAAACTTGGATAAACCAAAGGAGAAATTTAGATTTTTATCCTCGCCTAAAGTGATTTCTAAATTAAACAGTGGATAACACCATGATAGCAATGATCCCATGTAGAAAGATGCCACTGAATCTATTCAGCAACTCCTTGACTACAACTGTACCAAAGTACATAGAAATACAACAAAGCATATAGGTTCTACAAAGGTTTTAGTGATGATAGTACCAGGCGGACTCTCCATTTTGGCCATTTGGATACCCAAGGTGCCCAAAGTGTGCCAAATGGGTTTTTTACCTCTTGG
>OMOT01080954.1:0-13476 GCA_900312575.1 Acanthochaenus luetkenii
TGTCACTTACGAACATTAATCTTTAATGGTTAAAGACATTTGCCAGACTGTGGAAAATCCGGGTATTTATGCGTATCTGCAAACATTATATTGGCGAAATGCAGAGATACGGCAACAGGCATGGGCCAAATTGCATGTGTCAACCCAGTTTGATATGGATTGCGCATTCAGAGGTGAAGCTCGGCTCGTTGCTGCCTCACCTCGCGTTTCACCCCTGTAACAGGAAATACGCAAATTCAGCGATTTTGACTATAAAAAGATTCGAAATTAGTCATACATAAAAAAAAAGAAAAAATGTTATTGTCATTTTATGTTATCATTATTATTATTTTTACTTGTCATGATGACAGGTGAGGCTCTGCCTCACCTGCCTCCCCTGACCGCACGTCCCTGCACATTACATATGCATAAAACATACCATTGGCTCCCAGATCTACACAATATAGTCGACCATTCTAATATTACCACTAATTAACTCTGCGTAATTTCCTGAGCACTTTGAAAAGATGCAGACATTGTATAATTTGAATAACTATAGTATAACAGATCACAGACACATACAAGAGATATACATCTCACAATGTAATACCCAAAGTCCTGTGAGTCTGAATCAAACATTTCTTATAATTTTGGCTACATTCCTCCACACGTCTCATATCAGCCTTTCTGCACCTAAGGATTAGCAGAAACAGGGATTCCTCCTGGTGTTTTATGATAGTTTGACAGGCCTCTTCCTTATTGCCATCCCTTGGAGTGGAAATTGGAGGATCTGTTATCAGGAGAGAGATCAGCAGACAGGTTCCCTGTGGATCCTCTCTGTGTGAGACCAGGCTGAAACCACTTCACCAGGCTCTATTGTTTCCCCATCAACCTCAGATTATCTTGCTCTTTGGCTTCCTTCTTCCTCCATTGGCTCAGATCGCTGCTGGTGTTCTTGACTCCCTCCTATGCTTACTCTTCTCATGTCACTCCCCTCTGTTCCTATGTCCTCTGCACTTCCTCTATTTCTTAAGGCGTTTTCACACCTGTAGTTCGTTTGCTTTGTTCCAATCAGGGACTAATATTGATACAATGTTCCACTTTTCCCTTGGTTCGGTTTGTGTTCACACCGCAACATTTAACAGCTGACCAAAACTTTTAAACAAACACCACATGCAAGCAAACTGTTCTCTCATTGGTAGTTGGGAAGCCGGGGTATATATACACACAGGAGACTGATGAGGAGATGAGCATCAGGTGTGCCGATTGCTGCGCCCATTCGATTGGAAGCGGACCGAGACGGCCTAGAGAGGAGGGAGGGAACGCTTCAGGTTTCGAAATAACAGCTCTAAACGAACAAGTGTGAAAGCGCCGTTACTCTATTTCATACTGTACATCTTCCCTTTTTATTCATATAATATGCAATCATTTCATCAGGTGTGTAATTTGTAAATGCATTTGTGTAGAACTTGGATTTAACATTGTAACCCAATACCAACCATTATTTCACCCAGGTTGTGTCTCCCCGTACAGACAGAAACGAATGAATTAGAGAGCAGGAGTGAGAGGAAAGTGGTGAGAACTATATTAAAAAGAGAAAAGATGTAGTTTGATTGTTGAAGAAAGAGAATTACATAATTAGAAGGGAGAGTTGGCAGGTTGTACGTCTGTACACAAATCTGCTCATGTTCAGAGTTGTTGGAGGGAAAACTCATCAACATAATTTTCTAATGAACCTGTTTATCATCAAAGTGGATTTGGTTTTCACGCCGCAGGTTGAGCATAGCACCGTTTAGCATATCTTAATGCCTCCTATGGTTTGTAAATAGAGTTAGCCCCTGACAAGTCCCCACAGACACATTGTGGAGATTTCATTAGTATACGCACACGCACGCACGCACACACACACACATACACACGCACACACATACACCTACACACACAAATATCCCTTTCAAGTAGGGTTGCCCAGGAATAAGTTGGAAACTTTCAATGGGAATTAACGGGAATAAACAGGAATAATTTGGGGTACTACTGTATTTACCTTGTTATGTACAGACATAAATATAACAATTTTGTTTTGTACAATACAAATTATAAAAATGGAAATGTTGTCTCAAGTTTATTTGTGAGTAGAACTTAAATGGATTATTTCATTGATTGAGCAACAAAAAACATGAATGTTGAATAAAATAAATGTATTCATTTTCCCCAAAAGAGTCCCATTCAAAATGTAAAATTCAAATAATTAGTCAAGCTTCTCCAGCCTCTCAATGCTTTCTTCCTGGACCTCATCAACGTCCTCCTCAGGTCTCAATGTTTTCTTCCTGGACCTCATCAACGTCCTCCTCAGGTCTCAATGTTTTCTTCCTGGACCTCATCAACGTCCTCCTCAATGTCCATTTCCTCAACATCTGACTTATTGTCATCTCCGCTGTCACTGTCCAACCTTGTTGAGGATGGCTCTGTGTCAGACTCAAAGAGCCTTAGGTTTGCCCGGATGGCCACCAGTTTTTCCACCCTTGCATTGGTGAGTCTTTTTGCGAACCTTTGTGTGCGTGTTCCCAAACTGTGACCAGTTGCGCTCAGAGGCTGCTGATGTTGGTGGGATTTGGAGGATGATGGAGGCTACAGGTGCAAAAGGCCTCAGATCCACACAGTCCCTTCCACTAGGTGGATGCAGAAATATGCTGGCTTGACTGCCATATCCCATCCCCTTCCCAAAGGCCTTGCTTCATACGATACTTTGCCAGACTGCCGAGAACTTTGCCTTCATCAAGACCCAAGTGGCGAGACGTGGTAGCAATAACAGTGTAAGCTCTAATGATCTCTTCGCCAGAGAGTAGGCTTTTCTCATACTTTGGGTCCAGCATGTATGCTGCTGCGTGTACTGGCTTCATGCAGAACATGGCACTTCCCCATCGATTTGACCACTGCTGTTTCATTTGCTTTGAGCAGCAGAGAAGTGGGCAGGACAGTTTGGATTTCTTCTTTGATCTCAGCAAACAGCCATTGAACATCTGACAAGATGGCGTCATCACCTTTTATCTGGGCAATAGCTGCTGCTATTGGATTGAGGATTCTCAGGCTGCTAGTCCATCTTTCCCAAAACAAATCATCCAGCAGGATTCTCTTGATGGTACTTCCGATGTCTGCAGACTGGGATATGGCCATCTCTTGCAGGGTGTGCTTCCCCTCCAGTATACTGTCGTACATGATGACAACCCCACCCCATCGAGTGATGCTGGGGAGCTTCAGTGTGGTTTTCATTTTACTTTGAGAAGTAGATTGCTGAAGCTACCTGTTTTCCCTTCACATACATCACTACTCTTGTACAGTGTGTCCATTGTCTTCAGTGCCATGATGTCCTTCAGGAGAAGATCAAGGTTATGGGCAGAGCAGCCAATCGGTGATATGTGATGGTTGGTCTCCTCCACTTTTGACTAAGCAGCCTTCATGTTCGCAGCGTTCTCAGTTATAAGTGAGAAGACCTTCTCCGGTCCAAGGTCATTAATGACTGCTTTCAGCACATCAGCAATGTAGGGGCCTGTGTGTCTGTTGTCCTTTGTGTCTGTGCTTTTATAGAATAGTGGTCGAGGGGTGGAGACGATGTAGTTGATAATTCCTTGTCCCCGGACATTCGACCAGCCATCAGAGATGACTGCAACGCAGTCTGCCTTGTCAATGGTTTCCTTGACCTTTGCTTGCACTCTCCATCCAGCAAATAAGTAAATAAAGCATGTCTGGTGGGAGATGTGTTTGCTGGGCGAAGAACATTCAGAAATCTCTTCCAATAGACTGAGAATCAGAGGTGAGCCAGTGGCATACACAGCTGAATATGTCCAAAATTGCCGAGCTTTACTCCCTGTGGAACATTTCCGGTAATTTTCCGCCCCTTTGCAACCCTACTTTTAAGATGTTTTGAAATTATTGTTTTCATGGTCTGAGTAGCATGCAAACATATACATAGTGATGAAAGTTAAATGGGGGTTGAAAGGAACAAGAGGTGTCTTGTGAGTCTTGGATCAAAATCCCTAGTGTGTTGTGTCCTTGGGCATAAAGCTCTTAGGTTGAATTGCATCAATGGAATGTCAGGCGAGAAAGCTAGTTAAAGTTAGCCTTTCTAGTTCAATTGGATGATGATGGCACATCAACTCCTGAAGGACGAATGGCTTTTCTTTAACACAAAACAGCTGAAGCCATCTATAAATCTATAGGTTCAGGTCAAGGGGAACTATCAAAGTAAGTCACCAGGAAAGCGGGCCAACCTGATGCTTCTGCTATCGGAATCTTAATTGCTGTATAATTACCTAACGACTTTTATCATCATACAGGGTGTGCCCACAGACAGAACGGGGATGGAGTTCATTCACT
This sequence comes from Acanthochaenus luetkenii, assembly GCA_900312575.1. Classification (NCBI taxonomy): domain Eukaryota; kingdom Metazoa; phylum Chordata; class Actinopteri; order Beryciformes; family Stephanoberycidae; genus Acanthochaenus; species Acanthochaenus luetkenii. Next base: position 4,354 of record OMOT01080954.1, read on the forward strand.
AGCTGCCGGGGGAAGCTGCAGCCAATGGTGCTTCATAATCATGATTTATTAACGCTCTCTGAGTCGTGTCGTTTCTATTTGCTGTAGCGCAACACAACAGATTGGAAATTTTAATATTTGTGGTGGAACGAGCAAATTGTGATGGTGCTGCAGGGCTAATGAAGTCAAGCATATGTCCTTCAGATACACAAAACCATAGCCCTTGTATTTGTGTGTGCTTACTTGTGAGTGTGTGCATGTGTGTTTGTGTGTGCAGTGCATGTGTTTCCACAATTCTGGGCATACTTTCATTTCATTCTGCTTATGTGTTTCTGTATGTACACTTACTCCTTTGTTTGTGTGCACTCCTCCACGTCTCTGTGTGTTATCTGGATACATGCCATCCATAAAATTGATCAGAGGCCGTAATTTACAAGCTCATGGGAGGGTGGCGAGGAAGGAGAGAGATGATTCTAACATATAGATAAATAAACTGAGACACTACATTTTCTCAGCAGCCCACGCTGTATAGGTGCGCTCATTAATCACCTAAACAAATGAAACGCATGATGCTACCAACACTGCAGGCTTTGCTGTATACAGCATTCGGCTGCTGTTTTAGAGTTCCTCTGTTACCCTAGGTCCCTAATAGGCCGGTGTAGTCCACACTCACATCACACTAGTCATCTGCAGAGCAAAATGCCATCTGAAGAGGTCATCTATGTCTGAACAAGAATGACTCAACATCCAAATGTAGAATATCTCTTTCTCGAATCATATCTTCCTTTATTGCCTTCTATTGTCAATGTATAGCAGCACATTGTATAGCCAAAGTCCCGTAATCACGGGAACTAATGTCCATGCAAAATGATTTCACAAACGGAATATGTTTCCTCGTTTATTGCAGAAGGTAGAGTTTTGTGCTAGATTTTCTTTGAGGCTGTACCTAGCCTGTTTTATTATTTTCTGGAGGTCAGGCAGAGTGGTAGAATATTTTATTTGTGTTGGGAGGCTATGCAGGGGAAATTTCGGTTGTTCTATCTCCTGGAAATGTAGCGTGCTGTTCATTTTGGCGATGCACTGAAATGGTTTTGTTATGTTTTCCGTGTCTGAGCTAATTCCGTCATTGGAATACGGAAGCATCATAAAAATCAAAATGAAAATTATTTTATTTTCAGGTGCATACCTTGAAAATGAAAATGCAAACTGGGCTGTTGCATTAGAATTTGAATAATGTCCTGATGTTTGCACACAGCCCTGAAAATGAAATTACTTTCATTTTAATATTAACAGGATTATGTTTCCATAAGGGAACAGCTCAAACCCTCTCAAATCAGAGATCTCTGACAGTGCAGCTGGTAAACAAGGCAAGCAGACAGTGTGCATGTTGTATGTGTTCTTTTTTGTGCATCCAAAATAAATGTGTTGGTTGTGAAGAGACGAGTAAAGCTTTTTGACTGGGATCAACAAGGGAAATTACATGGTAGAACTCATTCCAACTGACTACATCTGTCTTTTTCTCTCTATTTCGTTCTCTTTTTCCTCACTGTCGCTGTCATATCGCTTCATGCTGATACAGGCCAGGCATCTCAGGGCTTAGCCTGCGACACATATGGCCCAGCAGAGAGATTGGGGAGCTGAATAAGCCAGTGCTAGAGCCAGCTTCACTCCCTATCGTATGTCTGCCTCAACTTTTTCCCATAGCTTTTCTAACTAATGGCCTCAGAAAGCTGAAGATGGCATTTAAACAGGCATTTGGGAAATGCACGCCTTGGCTTCCTCTGTCTCGTTCTAACGCAGACCTTTGACTCACAATATCCTCCATTTTGAGCTCGCGTTCTAGTATTGCAATGAGCAGCGTTTTGGGTCATTTCCTCATCTGTGCCCTAATTGATGCGATGAGACAGGTATTCTGGGTGATGGCCTTTATTCGGCTGACTTCAATGTATTTCGCTGCAGGAGCCCCTGGTGGTTGGTTCCCCTTCACAGACCAAGACCAGAAAGCCTCTGTTTCCTAACCTCCTCCACCAAACTGCAGTGGGCGTGACATTTAGTTATGGAAAGCCACTGTGAATTATTCAAAAAGTTGGTCCCGTACAAATGTCAAAGTGAGAAACAAGCGTATGCTGTTATGAAACAGAACAAGGAACAGAAAGACCTTGTTTATTCTGGGTTTTGAAAAAGCAGATGCACAATGGCACATCCAGGTACTGGTAGTCAGCAGAGTGCAGGTAACTGGCCAGCAATGCATAGCCATAAGACTTACCTCTCATTTGAGGAGACAGCCAAATATGTTAGGGCACATAGCTGACATGACACTGAATAAATGCAAGAACGTTGCAAGATAAGTGGGTAAATTATCCAATTTTAGGGACACGGTTGTGCAAATCCAGCTCAAATTATGCCCCACAATATGTATCTACAGACACAGGTGAAAAACACTCAGATCGACCAACCTTTACTCTTGCACAGATGCTTTAGAGCGCAAAAAACGGTAAGATAACCGGCTACAAAAGTACTTTGTTGGTGAGAAATAACATAGAAACTGGGATGCATATTTTATGCACTTTAAACCTAATTAATATGTAATTTGAGGTTTGTCGAGGAGGAGAAAATCAATAAAATGACTTTGAATTACTGAAACAGAAAGCACCAATTCCATCTTTGAATGTGTGTGGTTTTTCAACCTAGAGAAAGTTAAGAAAATGAAGCCCGCTGTTGTGCTATGCATGATACTGGTGCATATGGCTGAAGACAATGGGGGAAGGCAATAAGACAGTTGGTTGAGGAGGAGGAGGGTCAAAATGACCAGAATGATCAACCTCTCACTTAAGCTGGGTATTGAATTTACAGGGTTAGGCAAAATTCACATTCTTTGTTTTGACAGTGAGAAAAACAAAAGAATGAAAAAACATTATCCCCTCTTCCAGTTTCCACCTGGTGCCATGTCACAAGTGAAATTTCAAGTTCCAGAGAGCACCAAAATGGAGCTGACCTAATTTGCATGTCTGTCATGCAAATAAGACAGGCACAGAATTGAGGACATCTGGTGTGTGTGTGTGTCTTTTTGGGGAAATGTTTTGCATACTTCTTAGTAGATGGCTTTTATTCTGAACTGAAACGCATAGGGGTGTAAGGCGTTCAAGCACAATCCATCCGTGACAATTATTTAGCACAGCTTGTTGCATCTAATAAGTGAATTGACATTTTATCAAGCTTCATCTGTTGGTTAGACAGATAATGAGGACATTAGAGAACAAAATAAACCAGTTAGATAGACAGATCCTGGATGGTTTATTGGATCCTCTATAACTGTGATTCAATGATTTGGCATGTGAGACAACATGAGCTACAGTCATTACAGTTAGAGTTAGAGTTACCAACACTGTTACTGCCGGGCCTTGCCATAAATTTGACCATAACAATTTAGCTGACAGCCTCTACACACAAAACAGGAATTGGTGTATTTATTTTCCACGGTTACAGTATAACAAAACATATTTCCAGTGCAATCCGTATTACACACGGTATGTATGGGGGCTGAACAGCAAACAGAGGCCCTCCTCCTTTCCGTCAACCTCCTCTCGTTCCTCGGCAGCGGTCCACTCATCCAGACCCCACTGACATGGCACATCGATCTGCAGCAGGCGCTGGCAGCATGTCTGTGCTAAATTAGAGAGCAACATCAGCATCAAACAGCCCTGCAGCATATAGATGCAGGAGAACTACCCCAATTTCTACCCCAAGACCTAACGTCTCTCTCTCTATCTCTCTCTCTCTCTTCTTTTCTGGGTGCTCACATGCATTAGTAAATAGATTTCTTTGGCCTGAAGCTTTTCAGTATTCCAGTGGGCTAAGGAGACAAACCCTTCTGGAAGATATGGAAGGCTTGATAAGTTCATATCCATGACATTACATCTATTTTGTAATTTGCGTTTATATGATGCAGAAAAGAATGTCAAGGATTTCTTATTGTGTGGTAATTTAATCATAATTGCTTGAGAGGCATTTGTTGCTGTAAAACAAAGTAGAAACCAGTCTAAATGAACGGCCTCATAACACAGGCATCCAAATGTTGCTCCAAAGTTGTTGTTTTTTTTTCTTTCCGTTTGAAACACGTACCATGTGTTGTACACGTATTTCTGGGCTCGCACGTCATCAAACCAAAAGAAACCACATTATCCCTCCCTTTCAGACAGACCTCCCAAGATGGTAAAGAATGGAATGATCTTTGGAAACTCAGTTTGGTCAGTAAATAAATCTGGGGATTTTAGGGACGAGAATGGAATAAAAATGCTCTGATCTTCTTATAAACAACAACAACTCCATTTCTCCCTAAACGGTCTTATCACTTTAGAAGAAGAAAAAAATCTCCATCTGGTCTTTATGCTATTGCTTATCGTCAATTGTAGTAGTTATCCATAGTAGTTTGTTTGAAGGGAACACTGAATGAAGCACAAAATATAAAAGCATGTAAAGAGAGAACGTGGGTAAAAAGGCAGATGAAAAGCAAGGCCACTAGCGTTTCATTCAGTAATGAATACAGTCTGCAGGGCTCCGTCTATGCTCCTCTGGCTATGATACAGCAATGTATTCCTGTCCTCCACGAGTGGCTTCCTCAATAAAATGCATTAGGCCTGAATGTTTGTGTATTTCCGGAGAGAGGGTACAATGAGGGGTGGACTTGAAGGATGAAGTACAGGCGGTGTGAGCAATGGGAGGATGGAGAGTTGAAGGTGCGATGTCTATATGATGAAGTGCTCCTCTTCAGAAAGGCCAGTGCTGTATGCTTCCCATACAGATATATTGCTGTGCCGTCAGAGAACAGACAAGCGGAGTTCAGGTGGAGAGCAGAGCGCTGAAGCATAATGCTGCAGAGCAGACAGGGGAGGAATAAGAGGAGGCCAGAGATTTGTCAAATAACCGTGGAATTCAGTATGTGCCACAGAACGTGAATGGATGGGTCTTTCCCATTCAAATCAACGTTCTAGGATGGTCGGAGTGGCGGCCATTTTTATGTGTGCCGTTGGGCTAACCGACCTACGGCAAGTCACTGACGCAAGAGGTTTTGCAACGGAAAACTGGCATCTTGCGCCGTCTCCGTCGCCCTGCTGCCAGCGGGGAGGCTACTTATGGATTGTTGGACCGATTTGGGTTTAATCACTTTATATTGCTGTCGGTAAGTCGTTATTCTGCGTTTAGGCTACGGCCACAGTGTGTGACACACTTTACGGCCTTACTGCCCAGACTTGCATTGTCACCACAGCAACTAACCCTTAAAATGCCATAGGCGCCATTTTATGGTGTTCTAGACAAATGACCACGGCAAAAACAGTAGAAAGACCGTTCCATCCAGTCAAGTTCTATGGATTAATTGATTCAAAAAAGATTCCGCAGGGATGTTATGAAGTAATCATGACTAGGATGACGATGATGAATGTCATGTGAATGGTGAGCCATTCTCAGTCATTCGTCTACGGCTTGAGTTTGCGATTGAAATGCTTTTCAGAAGAGCCAGTGGAATGATAACAGTGTCTAGGAGGCCCCCGGTGGTTCTAGTGTCTCATATCATGCTCAGTCATCTTCACAGTCAGTAAAGTCAGCACATTTCTGCTGCCATTAAATGGACTACGGCTCATTGGGGATTGACGCCGCACACCATCAGTGTCATTGTAATGCGTAGTGAAAATTCAGCAAAGACTCACTTCTTTATGCTAGGAACAATCATTATTACTAAGTACTCTGTTTCAATGACTGGTATTACATGCTTGGAAGTCGTGTATTATTCACCTCGCCTCGCCAAAGAACTGATGATTTTTTACCCGGTAGTCTACACTTCATCAGGCAACAGGGTCATTATTCTCCCTAATGGCTTTGTGATCAGTTTAGCTTTGCAGACGTTATTCTATCTCGTATACTCGACTCACAGGTCTGAAGTTAACAGTGCCATGTCTAGTGATGGAAGACACTAGTTTCAGTGACCCCATAACTAGAGGCAAGAATCTCTTTACTCCAACGTTCAGTGGTGTGAGCTAATTGATTTGATAACGCTCGGCGAAGAGATTCTCACTGGATGACACTGTGGGCTACGAGATCGTAATGGGACATTTTAATGAGTATTCTGTAAACTGGCATGTCTTCAAATACTTTGCTATCGTCACACTTGAGCGTTGAGATTTTTGGCCGTTTGAGACATTTGAACTTAAATGATTTTCTCATACATCCGGACATTCAACAAATACCCTAAACAGTAATCTGTCAAACATTAACATCACATTAGCAAAGTAGCGCCACTGAATAGCGTCTTAGAATTACACACAGTGCAAAAACAGCTATTATTTTGTCACATTTGAACGTGCCGTAAAGGTTTATCAGCATTTAAGGAATGTCTGCTCAGTTGCCGAGTGATTTTATGATGAATTTCACTTTTTAAACATCTCAGTCATACATTAGCGATGAAAGGAATATTCACTTGCAGTTGAACTTGCCAGGAAGGTTTGGGTTTTGATATTGAATACTTATTACTTTAATTGGTCAGTCTCTGTAAGCTTCAATTTTCCACTACTTCCATTTTGGAAGATGTTATTTTGCAAGTTTGGCAAGCGCAAAGGAGGTGGGGAGGGTACATGTGGTTCGTATCATCTCAGTCTGGGACATTAGAGCCACTGCAGGTCATCAAACTACAACAACGTCTGGCTTGGGATCCGAACTGGCGACCCAAGCCCACTTCTCTACCTTTGGGCTACCCTGACGATATGTATGGAAAGTAACACATGTTGTACGCGAAAACAATGTTTAAACAAACTTGGGAAAACGACTCTGTGTTAAATCCATACTGATAGTCGTTTTTCCAAAGCTGTTGAAACCACAGTTTGTTTTTAGGACATCATAAAAATGGTAATCTCTCTCACTGGGGGGGGGAATTGCTTTCAGACTGGATTTAGCTCCTATATTTCCCTAAGCAATTATAGTCGGGGTGAATTTACTTGTCTTCTGCTCACTATGGTGGGCTGTGGGGAATGTGTTCTTACCAAATTGGGTTGTGTATTCGTGGAGAGGTTGCGATTATGGTCAGAGACACAGCGCACTCTGCTGGTGATGGGAAAAGCATCTTGGTCTCTGCTTGGTCTGTAGCTGTTGTGTCACATCTAGGTGAGAAAAACAATGCAGTATACAGGTAGGTGTGCATGTGCAGTGAGTAAGAGTGTAATTGTCTTTGTTTCAGGCGTGTGTGAGTGCTCAGACTTCACCACTGGGATGACCTGCGCGCACTGCCTGGATGGTTACTATGGCAATGCTTTGATTGGCACGTCTGGTGACTGCCGACCTTGCCCTTGCCCGCATCATACCAGCTGTGCCCAAATTGCAGAGACAGGGGAAGTGGTCTGTACCAACTGCCCTACAGGACAGACTGGTGAGATGAACCATCTGCAATCTAAAAACATTTTCCATGGCACTGGACAGCATATATATACTTAATGTAATTGACAAAATGATAAATGAACATTTCCACAAAATATACAAATGCTAATTTGTTGATTTAGTTGTAATATATTTGGAGTTGAGATGAGATTGACCTCCAACCCTGTCCTAGCCCGCCGCTTCGAGTCACCTGTCTGATTCCTGTCCACCTCTTTCACCTTCTCCCCCTGGCAGGGATGCGCTGTCAGATGTGTGAGGATGGTTACCATGGTGACCCCCTGGGCCAATCTGGGCCAATTCGACCATGCGTGAGATGCGACTGCAATGGTAATGTGGACCCCAACGCGGTGGGCATATGTGATCACATGACTGGACGATGTCTGAAATGCCTGGGACATACAGAAGGCGACCACTGTCAATACTGCCAGCTGGGTTTCTACGGTGATGCTCTGAACCATGCAGCTGTCCAGAAGTGTAAACGTGAGTGACAGAGGAGGGATTGGGATGGAGCGTCGGTCAATTCATTTATCAACATATCTTCCTCTGGCTATGTTTATGTGTTTGATTTGATTTTGATTTAATTTACTATCATTACATATTTAATAATCAATATAACAAGCTTTGTTGTGTCCTCTAGCTTGCAGCTGCAATCCTGCCGGGACTTCTGGGCCAGTAAACGAATGCCACCCCCAGACAGGAAGTTGTCGGTGTCTCAGTCATGTGACTGGACGGGATTGCGGTCACTGTGAAGTTGGTTTCTTCAACCTCCAACCCGGAATAGGCTGTGAGAGGTAAAGAGGTCACCCCCACCCCCAGCAAATGTAGATGGATTTCTTCAAAAGATATAACAACTTGTGGTACACTCGGGGGGGAAGTGAGTGTCCACGGGGCCGAAAAGTACAAACAGGATGTCCCGGCAGAGAATCACCCGAAACAGCTCCTTAAATGCTGGTTCGGGGAGAGACTGTCCTAGTTCTTCTCCGGCATCTACTTCTCGGTTTCTTACTCTTGGTCCGTCCGTCATTCATTCATTCATTCATTCATTCATTCATTCATTCACTCTACCTCTACCTCTCATGGGTCACGCCCCTTTCCTCTATTTCCTCTTCCCTTTTCCCTTTCAAACCCTGCCGCTCTCTTGCCCTATTGGCCCTGCCCGATCCTCCCAATGGACCCAGCTGTCTCCCATCTATCGCTGATTGGGGCGGACGGCCGTCTCTGGGCTTTAGCGTCCACGTGGGGAACGGCACGTACCGCCCCTCCTTTACCTCTCCTCTCCTAACCTCCCTCCGTCTGCCACAAACTGTAATGTCTAACTGAACCTGATATTACATTTTGACAGTTTTAATTTGTCTTCCCGCCTTAGGTGCAACTGTGGTCCGATCGGCTCATCGTCCATGGCGTGTCATCCGGTCACAGGGCAGTGTATGTGTCGTGCAGGAGTGGAGGGGAGATTGTGTGATTCCTGCCGTGTGGGCTTCTTTGGATTCTGCTCACGAGGTTGCAGAGGTACTGAGCTGTACTTAAGGCACCACAACTGCACCATATACCATAATCCTGTAATACTGCTCATATACGGAACAATTTCTAACTCTCTTTTAATGTCTACCCCTGGATCTCCACTTGTGGTTCCCATCCTGTTGTCCCCTATCCCCTCCCAGCCTGTAACTGTGACCCTATGGGTTCCATTTCCATGCAGTGTTTTGGTAATGGAACCTGCCA
>OMOT01080970.1:0-12921 GCA_900312575.1 Acanthochaenus luetkenii
AGAGGGTAATGTCATTAGAAAGCCCCCCTCTACCTTCATATCGATGTGGTTGCCATAGCAGCCATGTGTAGAGTGGCCTCTCTATGCTGATATTTCTACTATTGTTCTCAGCATCACACTAAAAAAGCATTCATGGCATGTTGGGAGCAAAAAGGGGACTATGCCATAAATCTATTTATCTTTTCAAAAGTAATGAATCACCTAAGGATCCATAGTCTCAGACAGTACAGATTTATGGTCCACTTAAAGACCCCTATACCAAGATTTGGAATATCTAACCTCTATTTATCCAGTTGATTGAGTATGCATGCTCCATACATTGAGCCTGGTCCCCCGAAATTTTGTGAAATTAGCAGTGTGTAAAAATGTGAGTGAAATATGTTTTCCCACCACGAAAGTATTGAAGGAGACATGACTAGAAACAGGTAGTAGTCTGATGTTGAACTAGCGCAGTGGAAAGTAAGGGTGTTGTGGTCAAGGTGGTGGTTGAGCGTACACATCTGCCTTTAACTGCAATGATCCAGGTTCAGTTCCCAACTCATACAAACATACTGTGAGTGTAGTTGTAATTTATAGCAAGTGTTTCTCATTTAGCCACGAACAAACCCGCTGGAGACGATTTCAAGTCAGTTCTTGAGGTTATCTAAATTGCACTGATTGTTGGGCATTAGTGGGAAAATAAGCTGGGAATTGTCTGCTAAAACACTGAAAGGAAATATTGTAACTCTGAAAGATATGACCCAATGGGAGCATATAAGAAAATATAATTGGGCCTTAAATAGAACCTTGAGGAACCCCACAAGAAATGCTAGACAGGGAGGATGAAAACAACAGCTAAAGCCCCACCTCGTCTGTGGACATCGAGGGTGCTGAAAAATCACTATGTGTGGGACAGAGTTCAGAGAGTGAGCTAACCAAGAGTCAGCCAGGTACCAGTTAGAAACGATATATCCAATCCACAGGATACAAATAAATGCCTTAAAGACAAAATACCTATGATATGAGATCTTGGATTGATCATGGAAATAGTTGGATCGTTGTCCGAACCACTACATCAGGAATTTTAGATGTACGTGTGTCATTTTGTTAATGGGTCAGATTCGCCCAGCATCAAATGCTTAAGGCCTTACAGGACTTCAAAGAAAGTTCCATGTTCATAGTTAGCAGGAGAGAGACTGACCCGCTGGGTGTCTAATCTAGCCTACATACACACCTGTAACTCATAGGCATAATATATATTCATCATATACGTAGCCTGTAATCACATAGATATGACATCAAACTATAGAGATACAACTTCATGATTTCCATATCACACACATGTGAGTGATATGTGCCCTGACTACCTACACAACGTAAACGGATGAATGCGTGCACATAGTCCAAATGTATTTTCGGTCAAATGAAACAAATTCCTTTAAAAGATGGTCTAAGTGGTGATGTACGTATATGATAAATATACAGTATAATTGGCCCATAATCATCACTCGTGTTACGTCATCATGGACTTACTTAGCAGAGGTGCTTGAGGCAAAATTCAGTTACATAGACATAAGAAAAGGGACATTTCCCCATTTCCAGTGAGACTGAAAGCTCAGTCGATGCTTGAAACTTGCATTGATCCAGGTCTGCAGAAGTTCCCTACCATGTTTAGCTTTTCCTTATGATGGATGACGTTGCTGGCCAAAGTGAAGCTCTCTTTGCTATCCATATTTCCACATTCTCTACAGGTACTACCTAGTACTGTTTCTTTTGTTACAGCTGATGAGGAGTAGGGGGTCATTTGAGATTTGCTTTCTTCAGCTACCTTAAAACTACTCACTGCTGTAGTTCTACCGATTCACCTCATCTGGCATCCCTAGTGCATGTGTGTGTGTGTGTGTGTGTGTGTGTGTGTGTGAGTGTGTGTGTGTGTGTGTACGTGTGTGTGTGTGTGTGTGTGTGTGTACGTGTGTGTGTCCAATTCCAGGACATATGGTGAGTGCTGCTCTGGGACACTCATTCCCATGCTGGAACGTTTGAATGAGAAGTGGTGCTGATTAGCACATACACACTCACTAACACTTACATTCATACAGCCCCAACTAATCCAGCCATGTGTGCCTGGGAGATAAGGTGCAACCTGCATACTCTATCTACATAGTCTCTCTCTCTCTCCTCTCTCTCTCTTTCTACCTTCCTCTCTCTCTTTCTCTCTCTCAGGGAGAGTAGCACCTAATTCCTCCTAATTCCCAAATCCTGAGCTGGGCCACTACACACAGCCATCACTGACCGAGGCAAAACACACAATAGGGCCCAACTTATAGAGGATTTGTAGCAATTTCTTTAAAAAATATCAATAACTGGTAGGGGGAATAAACAACATCTGATATATTTCTCTATCTACCTATGAGAGTTTATTTGCCAGTTGCCTGAAAGATAACTATCTCCTTGGACAGTGTCACTCAAATGTGGTTGTCTTATAGTGGGGCACGGTGGCGCAGTGGTTAGCACTGTCGCCTCACAGCAAGAAGGTCCTGGGTTCAAATCTCGCCTGGCCCTTTCTGTGTGGAGTTTGCATGTTCTCCCCGTGTTTGCGTGGGTTTCCTCCGGATGCTCCAGTTTCCTCCCACAGTCAAAGACATGCAAATATATGTGTTTGTGTAGTGTGGTGCATGGTGTGATGTACTATGTATATGATGCATGCAATGTATACTTGTATGGGGGCGGCAGTAGCTCAGGAGGTAGAGTTCCCGCCCCGCAACTGCAGGGTTGGCGGTTCGAGTTCAGCTCCTCCCGGGAACAATCTGTCGTAGTGTCCTTGACACCTAACCCCGAATTGCTCCCGTTGAGCAGGTTGGTACCTTGCATGGCTGCCTCCGCCAACGGTATGATATAACATGTAAGTCGCTTAATATAATGTAATGTGATAGTGATTGTGACATTTGAAGAACAAAAAATTTGTTGGTGTGTGATACTTAAAATGTACAAATGTATGTGTGAAAAGTGAATTTTGGCTTATAATATAAATGTACCAATAAATCTGACCAACCCTACATGGCACACTCAAACACATACACACAAAAGCACAAAAAACACACACACATACATATACATATACATATTAGGGACGAATCGAATACACATTACATCTCCTCAGCGAGTACTCGTTTAATCGTTTTGTAGCATTTTGTAGTATTTTCTTTTTCTTTTTAACACAGTCCTTATGATCCATGAATGGAAGCACTGGACAACGCCACAGATGTCCTGACCTGGAACAGATTCAGTCTCTCCTGTGATACAGCGCAAATCTTACCATCAAATAAATAGCATTTTATGTTGAATATATTGGCCCGTAAATAAAAATCATAACCGATATCTTCATATATTTGCTTCTGATTCTATTGAGTCAGGTCAATGTGCTTTGTGACTAATGTTACCTCTTCAAAGGGCACTTGGCTATGATCATACGGTGTTATTGTCTTGTTAATGTGTTGCCATGGTGATTTATTTATTTTTGAAAAGACGTAAGAGCAACAAGAACAGGCTAGGAAAGGGACACAGGCTATAGGCTGGCTACCCCACAAAATCGCATATTATGTTGAATCTAACAATCCCTTTTTTTACAAGTACTTGTTTACTCTAATACCCGTTTGCACCCCTAACACATATGCAGACATGATGAACGATCACCCCAATATTCTTCTTGTTTGAGGGAAATGAAGCGAGGGAAGGTAAGTAAGTCACAGAGGCTGACTGACCAGGGCACAGAGGAGGTCGACCGCCTCCAGGATGAGTTCCTGGTGTCCTATTCTGGTGACACCCAGCTCCTCCAGCTCCTGGTGGGTGATGTGCAGCAGCTGCTCTCCCCCCATCTGCTCCCGCTCAAAACTCTTCACATACTGCTGGAGACAGTCATCCAGACCTGAGGAGAATACCACACACACACACACACACACACACACACACATAGGTGCAGGTTAATCCAATGTTTCCCCTATCACTGTCTATGTGTCGTTCGCCGGCTAGACTCAGGAGATGCAGGTTGGCAGCCTAAATAAGTTAATTGGTGTCGATGTCAGTGGAGAGTTGAAGTGACACGTGACCTACATAGTGTTTCAGAGGGCTAACCCTGCATCGAAATATCAAAATTGATTGAATTCCTGCCATATTGTACACTAAATCCTGTGTGTCTAAAGCAGAATTCAGACATGAGTGCAAACACCCACACTAAAAAATGCACTGCAAAAGGGGGTCTGCCAAAAGGAAACAAAACTAGAAACAACCAGTCACAAGCCAGAGATATCTTCAGTGCTCCATTGGCAACTTCGTAACCGTCACCCAGAAAACAATTAAATGTAATGCATATTTTGAGTGATGACCTAAATATATTCCGAGATATGCGGCTGATGCATTGACTTCCATTTTCGTTGTTAGCTGTGGCTCCCTGCCATACCGAGAGGCCATCAGATATAGACGTGGTGGGTCCGGGATGTTATTGATTAGTAAGAGCCTCAGGCTTTGAACCAAACAAAGTCAGCAGAAAGCACACCTCCCCTCGGACCTAATGAACAAGCCTTCTGGAAAAAGAGTACACACAAAATAAGAACGCGTGAGAGCAAGCAAATCCATGCGCACATGCACACACACACACACACAATCACACAATCACACACAATTACAACTGCCCCTGTTATCTCCACTGCCCCTGTGGAGGCATGTTGTTAAAGCCGACTGGAGCTGTGAGGAAAACACTGATGGCCGAGGGAAGCAATGCTGACAGAGAGCAGACAGTGTGGTAGCACCTTAACACACAGTCAGCACAAACACACACACACACACACACCCAGGCAGTATGTGTGAATGCCTTAACTACAGAACTTTAATGGATAGAACGGCCATTCCACTGTTTGCCGTGGTCGTTTGGCTAGTACACCATTAAATGGTGCCTATGGAATTTTAAGAATTAGTTGCTATGGCTGCTGTGTCTGTAGCCACAGAATAAAATCATTTGAATCTGTGAGCCAGGGTCTGTTATCTCGTTTAAGTAATCAATCAATCATGTATATTTATAAAGTCCTTTAATACAAGGATGTCTCAAACGGCTTTACATTGCATCATATATACATACTACATCATCATATACAGTACATACTACATATGCTAAGTCATATGCATACTACATCATATACTATGTCATATGTACATATCATATACTACATCATACACATCATATATTCAATCATACACCGTACTGCACACAAACATATCTACAGGCAATTTAGAGTCTTAAGTTCACCTGACCTGCATGTCATTGTTATTGGACTGTGGGAGGAAACCGGAGCACCCGGAGGAAACCCACGCGAACACGGGGAGAAAATACAAACTCCACACAGAAAGGACCAGGGCGGAGATTCTAACACACAACCTTTTTGCTGTGAGCCACCGTGCCGGCCCATAAAAATGGCCGCCGCTCCTACCATCCTGGAATATTGATTTGAATGGGAAAGACCATTCTATCCATTCTAGTTCTATGGCCTTAACTAACAAAGAATGAGCAAAATGTATCTTTCTCTTGCTATGCCATGGGACATAATAGACCAAATAAAAGACCACAATTGCACGGACCAACAATCGTGTTACACAGAGCAGAACACATTCAAATCTAACACTTTGAGGTTCTGCACTGTAGCACTGGAAGAGAAAATTGTTTCAAGGAGTACACCCCTTTTTGAAAAACCACATGAATTCCACATGTATTAACATGTGTTACACGTGTGATATTATTTGATATTATGTTATTACAGTGAAGTACATGTTTTGGTATGTGACACCATGAAAATGACTGAATCATGTCCACATGTCCCAAATTTGTTTATCTGTGTGAATAGTCAGTTTACTCTCATACTCTACTCGTACTATTTTCTTGGGACACTATGTTGAACAAAGTGAAGTGCCCTGCCTTATTCCAAGATTATATAACTTGCTTCACTTTATTACTTGTGACTATCAAATGTTTTACAACAGGAGAAAAAAATGGTCCAACATATTTCAAACCATCATGGGCATTGATACTGTATGTGCAAGTAGACCTGGAGGAGGGAGAGCTAGGAACAGAGACAGCCATGTAGAGAACATGGAGGCAGAACGTTAAGAAAGAAAGCCCTGCAGCTAACAACTAGGACTTCTGAAGATGTGACTCCCAACCCCTCACTATGAGAGAAAGAGAGGGACGGAAAATATAGAGAGGTGGCTATTTCTCAAAATGGAAGTCTTTATGTCCATTCCCAAGGGAGGTGAGCCACCCGTTTCAAACCAATCACCCACACCTCCTTCTCTTCTCCTCTGCCACTCCCTCCCTCTCACGTTTGCCCTTCCTCCCCGGCTACATCCCTGCTTCCCCTTCCGAAGGACGGAAATAGTGATATATATCCATATTTGTGATATGATGACATATATATCCTCGATGTTTATTTAACATTTAGTGCAGTTAGAATGAGTACAATTACATCCTCGTCCTCGTTATTCTGGCTTCATCCCAGGCCTCTTCCTGGTGTCCACTCATTCATCGTTGATCCCTTTTCCTCTCTCTGCTCCTGTCTTCTCCTCTCCGTCCTCCAGCCTCCACCAAGTTCTTGATATATATAAAGAGGCGATGAACAAAAGAATCAAAGAGGTCTGGGCTTCCTCTGGGAAAGCCTCCCACTATAGCCATGGCCTAGTTCTCCAACACACACACACACACACACACACTAACATACAGGGCACATCAGGTACATCTGCACTGTACCTTGCCAGACAGTTGGTGATATTAAAATGATGTAGACATAATTAGTCAAGATCACCAGCAGTTGTGACTGTATCAGGCCACAACAAATATCTATTCACCACCGAAACGTCTTGTTGTTTACTGCATCAACTGCAGGAAAGATGAACACAAACACAAAGTCATTTTAACTAAACCGACTTGGGAACAGGTTATTTTATCATAGCTTTTCCATATATAGTTGGGATTGTGTTTCCGCCAGGTTTTATAGTAGTCATGAGTGTGTGGAGCCACTAGATCAGGGTGTTTTCTGCTAATATAGTATTTCCTGCTATGTGTGTACATGTTTTAGTAACTTAATACTGAACAGTATTTGCTGAACAAGGGCCTTGCTTGCCTATCTCTCCTGGCCTCACTCCTCCTGCGCTTTAACTCGCACTTCATAACACCATTTTTGCTTTTTGTCAACTGTCAGCTGTCTTGTTTTATGTTCTTTTTCTGAGTGTCATAATGTTTTGAGATACATAGGTCCAGGTTTTTTACATTTCTCACATTGTACCCATCGCCCCGTGTGCGATAAACATAGTTTGAGCATGTTAAATTGAGTTGTCTCCATGAGAAACATTGAGTTTCTACGCCGTGGGCAGCACGGTGGTTCAGTGGTTAGCATTGTGGCCTCACAGCAAGAAGGTCGTGGGTTCAAATATCCGCCCCGGTCCTTTCTGTGTGGAGTTTGCATGTTCTCCCCGTGTTTGCGTGGGTTTCCTCCGGGTGCTGGTTTCCTTCCACAGTCCAAAGACATGCTTGTGTGTAGTTACTATATGATGTGTAGATGATGTAGTATGTATATGATGTATATGTAGCATGTATATGATGATATGTAAGTCGCTTTGGATAGAAAACGTCTGATAAATGCCGTAATGCAATGAGTGATCCCATGGTCCCGACCATCATTGAACCCCAGTGTGGTGAAGCTGGCCCAAGCACCCCATTTGGACAGCTTCATCCACAGCTCATACAGTCCGCCCAAATCTTTATCTCTCTCTCTCTCTCTCTCTCTCTCCCGTGCAAGATAAGCCCCTCTCAATCTGAAAATGCGAGGGTTGCCGGGCAACCAGAGGAAGAGAGGCCTTCAAGCACAAGTGAGGGATCAGCAGTTGCTTCCCCTCAGGTCCCGGCACAGATGCTGGGCTAAGGAGCGCACACACTCTCTGTAAATACACATATATAAACATGCACACACACACACACTCTAGCCTACGTACGCATCCCACAAGCTGACTGAGAGATTGTTGGAGGCCACAATAAAAATACTGCATTTCCAGCAGAATATGGCTCCAATAGAAACACTTTGCCACGTGGCCGTAAACATCATCTGAAATCATACGGACAAAACTGTGCTCGGGTTTTCCTTGGAGATTGGGTTTGGGTCAGCAGGCAGCAAAGAATTCTGTCCTGCCGCCTTGCCACCATCTGTGATTTGGAGTAAGTGCTTCGGTGAGTGCAAAGAGAAGAGGCAAAAGTCACTAAGAATATTCCTACTGTGAAATATTCAACACTACAGAATATTATTTTAGCTCCCGGGTACATAAGCCTTCAAGTGTACCGCCGCCTCCTCTCTGAAATCCAGCTAGCAAGAGGTGTCAAGAGGCCATCTGAAGGAATGGGGAAGAGGAAGACAGGGTCAACCAGGAAGCTGCAAGGAGTTCAGAGGCAGTGCTCCACTCTTAGGGTCGAGTTGGCCTGAGAGAATCTGACGTCATGTAAAAATAATAATAATAATATGATAACATGATCTTTAATCTTGCCTTACATGCCTCAAATCTGCAACTTCTACGCTATAATCCATGCAATCAAATCCATTTCCAAGTCTGGGAAGAGGAGAAGGCTTGTAGAAAACGTGGAATGACAAAGAAAGCTGCACGTTTTTCACAGCCAACTATTTTAAAGGGGAATTTAATTTAAGAATAAAATGTGATTCCCTTTGTTTTGAAAAGTTACATTGTAATTTTAGCCAATGACTCTGGTTGGTCAATGCATTACAGCTGTGCTGATAATTCCCACAAAACACAGCTACCTGTAGCACATGCTTTACACTCATACAATCAGGAAGTCAGTTAACAATCCTTTTTGGTTGCTTGGATTTTTGGTTTCTCCTGTTTGTTTGTTTTATTCCTATGTATGTTCACCACTTTGAAGAAAACCTTTCTCGATTGTGGTTCTCACCTTCACACCATTATAATCACAATACAGAGCTCATTATTAGCTATTAGTGCTATACTAAATCGTTTTGGTCAATATGAACAACATTTTCTCACCAAGATGCCACGAACATGTAAAGCTGGCAGCTGCTCTATAGCAAATGAATGACCAACTAGCTTCACAGTATGATAGCCGAGTGTGCTAACAGCTCAACAGAAATTCAGCGGTTTGATCCTTTAAGTCAATGTAAGGTTCAAAAACTGCAACAGGTGCAAAATCAACCCAGTAAAACATGCACATGCACACACACACACACACACACACACACACACACACACACACACACACACACAGGCCTCTCTGTCCGAACGGCCGGATAGAGAGGGTTCTTTGATATGATGCCCACTGCATTTCTCATTCTCTCCACTGCTCTCCCTCTCGTTCTCCATCACGCCATTCCTTTCTCTTCCACGCTCCCTCATTTGCTCCCCCATCTTACGCCTCTCATGGTTTCTCTCGTTTTGCTCTGCACCTCCCCATTTCTGGATCCATCTCTCCGCTCTCTCTCTCTCTACTCGGGGCCATGAATTAGGAGGGGATGTATGTGTGCGAGTGCTGCATGTGTTCCTCACTATGTGTGTAAATGTGTATTAGAGGCATACAGAATGTGGATTGGGCGTCTGCATGTGTTGCTTCTTCCCCATCTTATGACATGTGCTGTGACTCCGACATGATCTGATCTGGTTTCCATGACTACCGATGCCCCACTTAAAGCCGCTGCTCCACTGTGTGTGTGTGTGTGTGTGTGTGCTTGTGTCTGTGTCTGTGTGCATACATACACACTATATTTCAGAGAACATGTGCATTTCTTTGTGTACGAACGTGAAAATGTGTGTGTGTGTGTGTTGTGTTTCTCCATAATAAGCCACACTTTTTAATCTTTAATGCAGCCGAAACTATAACAAGCAGAGTCGGAGTGTTTTCCGACACCGACTTTCTAACCATGTCAGCAGGAGACTAAATCGGGGGACACAGAATGGAATGGCAGTAAACAAGGTCCTAGACATCCGAGGAGTCTCAAACAATCAAATAACATCATGGGGATTATTTCCACAGTGGAGTGAAACATTTCTCTTCACAATGTTTGGCGTAGAGGAGACATACTTTCTCTCACGGGCCATCTCTGACCTGTGTTACACATTTCTACGTTCATATTTTGAACAGAGCTCATGCTGAATTTAATCGGAATCACATGGTCTCACATATGATGTCCCCTGCACTGAATGAGACATCACACGATAGCGTTCACTGTTTTCAATTTCAAATGCCAATTTCACATTTCAGACGCCCAGATCATACATTAATTACACCACTCCGTGCTTGAGTTGAGGGTCTAGTCCCAACACGTCAGCGTGCAAAGAGGAAAAGGGATTACTGCAGGAAACAGTACTGCATTGAATTGCTCCTTCTTCTAGGTTTGTATGCATCTGCGATCAGGCGGTACCAGAAGCCCTAAAGCATAGGGTGATCTTATAAGGTATACAACACAGAGAGCTGAGAAACAGCCCCTTTTTCTTTGTTGCTTCACACATTACACATACTGGGAGCGTCACACTTTGCACACTTTGCTTTGTGCGCACTGACCCATACAGACACACACACACACACACACACACACATACATAGAGGAAACTCCCCCAGTGTGGGCGTCCAAATCAAAACAAACGCTGATGAGTCATCTTTCTGTGAGCCTCACCAGCGTTCTGCTGCTGGAACCATAGCAGTGAGACAGTAGTCTGCTAGGCCTGGTAGCTAACTGTGTCTGGGTTTTTTTTTTACCAGGCTCGTGGACCGTTTCGGGTTTTCTCCATAGGACTGCAGAGTATCCTTCCTGTCTGTCCATATCTTCTCAATATGACACCACTGGACATATGAGAACAAGCATTGCTATCTACAAGATCTGGATATGGTCTGTGTAGCTTACACAATAAATTGCTGGTTTCCTTTTTTGTGTTGCGGGTGAAGGATGGGGTCCAAGGAGAGAGTGCAGTCCTAAATCTGTCCCGCTGATGAATGTCTGGAGGCCTGATACTGTCACCTCCTGGATTCTTTAGGATCCCTTTCATCCAAGCTATTTTATAGCAGTCGAAGCTGCTGTTGTTAATCTCACAAGGCTAACGTGACTACTTAAGAAGCTAATTCAATGGAGAAGTATCAATATAAAGAAAGACAATAATTGACCAAAATGGACAATATATGTGCATATCCATTCAATAAATGTAACAAAATAAATAGCAAAAAGCTGAAATTAAATACATGTATTTTGTATTTCTAAAATACTGAAAATATACAAACTATTGATCAATAATCAGAACATTTCTACTTTTCTGCTACTCTTTTCTAAGTTTCTGTCAAATGTAAAACTGCAAAGGTATGAGACAGAAACCTAATTAGCCCATTTTATAGATAAAACATTTCATATACTGTACATAATCACCTACGGTTGATAACTCCATATGTCAAAATTGCCGCATCTAATGTCTTGAGATCCAGTTATGTCTAATCACACTGATTTTGTCATTTGTGTATGAACAGCAATATTCTTCAATTTGATGGGACTGCTAATTGCATATTCTCCAATAAAACATTCCTTGCCCAGCAAATTAGGTAAATCTAATTTTTGGAAATATTTTCCTTGTCATATAGAGCTGGCTAGTCACGTGGAAATCCTGACATCATCATGGTTCCAGTGTTTTAGCCATTAATTTGTTGTACCCAGATTGTAACACAGGTGGGTTCCATAGAGAATTGATGATATAAGAGTAATGGATAGATACATTGGATTTGCATTTTGAAATGTGTGAAAGAAAAAATGATTGGTACAATAGTGTTTACATAACAGCCTTAGCTCTGTAAAGGACTACAATTCCCACAGTGCTTTAAGCCACAGCGCCGTTTTCGATCGACCGGCTGGTTTTGTACTGGATTGTAATTAATTGTACAGCACTTTACAGAATCCCCATGAGTAAATGCCTGAAAGAACTGTGTATCAGACTTACACGGAAATACCTATAAACTCTTCCAGAAAGAGGCCATGGTAAACAATGTACAAGCGTGCCGATTAATAGCAGCATTTTGCCTTTTACATCATTTATGAGAAGACCTTATGTGAACATAGATCTGCCACTGAGGGTTTGGGCTAGAACACAGGAAAGGGGAGGGGCTGCAGCAGCGGGGATAACCCTGCCAGGTCCACCTACCCAGCGGCTCATGAGATGTTGGTGAATGTCTCCACTGAGCCCAAGCTCTTCGCCTGGAAGAGGCTGGAAGGTTTCATTTTGGGAAGATTCTGGAGAATGTGGCAGTACAGCAAGTCAATGCTGAGGCAGTGAAACGAATCGCCTTTAAAGAGTTGGTTGCAATTGTGTACACTTTTCACACAACCTAAATCATTTCTCCTCTGAAAATGCCATTTGTCTTTGTCTTCACTGGAGATGGCAGCTCCTGAATGGCTGGTCCGATGCATTTAATTACATGAAATGTCTCTACAATTAATAGCACAGAAATTATGTTCTCCGTCCTTTTCTCCGTTTTTTTGTCAACTCCTAGGTTTGATTGATGGAACCCTTCAAATTCCGAACATCCATTAATTATCCATGTGTTGTCATTGCACTTATCATATCAATCTTTCAGTAAAACTTCATTCAGTTGCCACCGTACCTTCATAATAAGAGCACATCTTTTAGATTGAGGAACATGACAGTTGGAATGAAGGTAGTTACTAAACTGTATCTGTTCATCATTTGAAGACAAAAAGAAGTTATCTTTTGTTAAATTTTTTAACCATGAAAGCAATGCTTAGGTCTCAGGGTTCAACGGCATTGTCTTACTCGTGTGTGTGTGTGTGTGTGTGTGTGTGTGTGTGTGTGTGTGTGTGTGTGTGTGTGTGTCTGTGTGTGTGTCTGTGTGTGTGT
>OMOT01080977.1:0-17357 GCA_900312575.1 Acanthochaenus luetkenii
CTCTCTGGTTGTCTGTGTGGGCGTGGCTCCCTCCTGTGGCCCTGGTCTCCAGCTCACCTGCAGGGAATCATCTCGTCAGCCTACACACCTGCCATAGAGCTCATCAGCCACAGTATTTGAACCCCGGCTCTTGAACTCCCACTCATCGCCAGTTTGTTGCTTCACCTATGTGGTAGTACTCGTCCTAGCTCTTCCAAGTACAGTATGGTACTAGGTAGATATTCTTATATTCATTGTCCTTCTCCTTGTGCTTTAGGATCATTATCCTGCCGTCTCCCAGCCAGCAGTTCCGTCTGCCGCTTCCAGCTCACCTACCTCTTCCGCTGGACTGCCCTCCAGCCTGCCTCACTCCGGACCCTGGACTGGACTCCTACAATCCTCTACCTGTTCTTTACGAATAAACCTACAGCTCATTATACTTCATTTCCTGTGTCAGTGTCCTGCGTTTGGGTCTGCCTTCCCCTGAGACGTAACAACTTAAAAATGGGGGATTTAAACATAATACAACTGAAGATGTCAACATTAGATGTTATGTATAAGAGTATGAAGAAAAAAAAGAATTATGGTATTATGAGGGTGTGCAAAATTACTGCAGTAGAACATACTGAGACAAAGACAAATTAATGAATTAAACAAATGTAATATTTCAAAATATTGTATGCCAAAAATAGGAAATATGCAATATACTACTAAATTAGAGGCATATGAGAACAACATAAGTCCCTTTCTGTATAGGACTAAAAGCAGAGTTTACACAATGTTTTACAAAAATGTATAACAAACAAGGAATAATAAAATATATACAAATTGGGAAAACATTCATAAGAAAAGTGGTCAAAGACAAATAAAATTAACGAGGAAGGAACAACACAAGACTAAAAAGCGGGTAAAATATAATCAGCTGGCAATGCTGTTTTACACTGTGGTTTCTGGGATGAGTTTATTTGAATGTCATTTTTTGGCACTATCTGCAGGGATTGTCTTTGCAGAGACACGTTTCCCGGCAGACAGAAGACGGCATCCAGCTCTTTAAAGGTTTAGCTTGGAATGTTATCTTTTTCACTACAAGTTACAAAAGCAGTGTTAATGGATCTCTAGACAGTAAGACAGTAAGAGAGTAAAATAGAGCAAGCGAGGGAGAAAAAAGTGAGAGACAGTGCTAGACTGAAGGAAAGAGAGCGGGAGGAATATATTTGTCTCAACTGGTTGTCTGACTGTTTTCCTTTGGCAGAAAAGACAACCGTTTGGCAATGAATGTCACAATGCCATGGCTGTCTGCATGCTATTTTAATCTATCCTGGGGGAAAAGACCATTTACAGGTCTGTTATGAATCTACATACCTCCATCCTGAACCATCCTCAAAACCCTCCACCCACAATCTAATAAATTAGAATAATGTTGAACCAAGCTTATGAGAAATGGGATTAACAGATTTTAACCTTCAAGGCCAAAAAAAGAGCAATATTGCTTTCCATATTTGTTACTAAGCGCTCAATGCTGTGGTGTTTCTGTACTGCACTTCCCAGAGATCACTTGTCAATCACAGTGTGTCAAATACTGTGACGTCTTTTTCCTTGTATTTCCTGTTGATGAAGTTTGAGTTTCTGCAGGTTGAGCTCTTTTATTTGTCTGTTCAGCCATGGTGGCTATCGCTTCTTATACTAACTACCTAGTTCTTCTTCTATTTATTCCAAACAAACTGGAAACATAAACCACATCACTTCCTGTGCACCAGACGATTTTCCCCTAGAAAGACCTACCAGACACTGGGCATTTAGCACAGCAAATGTAAAATGTTTTATTACTGGTTGTAGGTGGAATCACTATTGTGTTATTTCAATCAGATAGAGAGTAGTAAAACGAACATATATTGAAATTGATTTAATGTTGCAGATTATTACTTTAAAGCTGTGTTATGCAATTTCCCTACATTGGTGGCTCAAAATGGCAGCGAGAGGTAACTGTTTGAAAAATGTGTAGCTTTAATTATGTCAAGACAAATTTGTGAGGAGATGAATGCCTCTAAGTCTGTTTTTTATGACAATGGTGAACTTTGTCAACTCTCACCTAATACTGCTCTCATTCCTCATTCCTCTACCCCCTCCCTAGCCTATCCTAGACCAACCCACTGCACCCTCGTCCTTGGAGAGCAGAGCTGTTGAAAGCTGCACAGTTGGGTCTGGTATGCGGGGGTGGCGGTAGACCTGTCCGTACCAGGTAGATAGGATCCTTGCTGTCTCCTGTTTTTTTTTTTTTTTAATAAAACACTGGTAATGAGAGCTGGTGAAGGAGATTACATTTGTGCCAAGGCATCTTGATACAGGACGTACCAGGAACCTTCTAACCCTCTCTGATATTTTTTCTCTGCAGCATCATCAGAGCATCCAAGTCTCCCTTGTAAAAGATAAATTGGTTCTTAATGGTACTTCCTGCTCAAATAAAGCTAAAAAAAGTTAAAAATGAGGCTTAATGTATGTCCACTTGGGGTCAAAAATATTATTAGCAATCTCATATTGAATCAAAATGAATTTCTAGGTCCAAGTCAAGCTCTGCTGTCTCTACTACTGATTTACAGAACATGGAACGAATCCTCTACCGCTCTTTGATTCTTTAACATCACTACATCTTCACATTTATGTCCCAAGCCAAACCAAACACACATTTCTTACTTAAATCCCCCGGATTGGGCTGGAGTATGTTTCAAAGTATTGTTAGTAAAAAATGAATGCGTGAAAATGAGCTTCACCAGAGATGTTGCAGAGATAGTAACTCCAAAATAGAAATGTCAGTCCATTATTTTTCTTCATCATTCATTTAATACAATGTGAGCAAAAAAGTTTCTAGATTTGTCACCTAGCTACCGTGGAAATGGCTTGTTAGTGCAATTGTTTCTCATTCAATCCAGTGGGTCCCCCTTAAGCCATAACGTTTGCGGCTAGCCGTGCCCATTGGTTTCCAATTAGGAATGCTAACGATACTATAGTAGCTTGCCATTTTCAGCTAAACTTGTGCACCATCACCGAAATTCCCACATTCTAACAAGTGCCTGCAGATGAAAATGCCAAGGTATCTCTTTAATGACTTGTGAGTCCATTGACCTCTGTGGACTGGGCCATGTGAGAAAGAGAGATTCCAGGTGGGATTTAAGAGCTGCTCTGTATAAAGTTTCATAATATATTGTCAGTGTGTGAACATGGGGCCCAGGTGTATTATGCACTCCATTTATGTAATCCCATCTGTAACACAATAGCCTGTACTTAGCCAGGAAAACAAAAGGACAAGTGAGGGAGGGCTTAAAATCACTGCATCAGACTCCATTGCATTTATCCGTGGCATTCAGCACTGTCTGCTGATTGTCTGAAAGGTATTCCAAGTAGAGAGAGGAGAGCCATCATTAGTTTTAACTACAGGGAAAGACTGAAATATCATAATGAACACAGACAAACAAGTCAGGAAATATGATGATAGGCTTACAGATGGAAAAGCACGGAGGCTATGTTTGACAAAGATATTCAGATCAACATAAAAGTCTCCTCACCCCTGCTTTAAGCCTAGACATATTAGACATATACATACTATCTCACACACAGAGACACGTTAACATGTAAACAGTAGACAGATACAGAGAGGCAAAGAAAAAAGACTAAGGTATGGAGCCTGATCAGACCCTGACAGTGAATGTCCATTGAACAGCTAAGTTTGCAGGCATAGTAATACTCCCTATTCATTTGAATGAAAGCAGGCATAGAAATATTGTGGGGGATTGTGGGAAGGTAAACTTTGAAAATTTCCAAGCGTAGCGGCAAGAGGGCGGCACCAAAAGTAGAGCTCAACAGCCAAGCTACACCGGAGCCATCGGGCGTCAACCATCGAGTGAGCGCTAACTTTAGAGTCAACTGACCCTGTTGCACTGGCTGCATTGCGTTCGATGGCAACAACCAGACACATTTACCTTGATCCAATTCCCGATGGCTGACGCTAGTGTTCATTCCATTTGATGAATGTGAAAAATAAACATGGTGACAACAACACATTGTTTCTAGCGGCATACTATACAAGTATGTTGCATATGGCCTACATGTAAATTGCAATCTTTAAATTCAAATAGACTCTCTGGTGATTTGTTGTCTCATCTGAGTGTCCACCAGGCCGGAAATAACAAAGTCTCGTACACAGTTCCCTAGCTCTACAAAGTCTCGTACACCGTTCTCTATCTCTTTCTCTCTCTGTCGTGCTTCTCCCTCCACTCCTTCCATGGGTCACACACACTTTCTCTCCGTTTCCTCCTCCCTTTTAAACCCTGCCACTCTCTTGCCCTATTAGCCCTGCCCGAGCCTCCTAATGGACTCAGCTGTCTCCTATCTATCGCTGATTGGGGCGGACGGCCGTCTCTGGTCTCTAGCGTCCACGTGGGGAATGGCACGTACCGCCCCTCCTTTACCTCTCCTCTCCTAACTTTCCTCCGTCTACCACACTAGCTAAATGTTAAATAACCAATATAACCAATATAATATATATTACAAAATTTGTAACGCATAATGGGTGGGGAATAGGCGATGAAATTAGGGCAATGGATGATCAGACCGTTATGGAGTTGGCCGTTCTGTGTGTAGTTGGTAGAGCGTCACAGTAATGCAACACTGATGACAACAGGACATGATCCCTCTCTGGTAGCTTCTCTGTAAGTCTACTTTATCTCGATCAAGTGTTAACCAAGAGAATGTTAGGTGTCTGTTTGATTGATGAAACATCAATCAAGTTCTGCCTGTCCTACCAGAGAGAGCACAAAGGAAAAACAAATTATTGCCATTTCTAGCTAGCTAAAAACTAAATTATTGAACAATTAAATGATCAAAGAAAAGAAAATGTC
The DNA here is from genome assembly GCA_900312575.1 of Acanthochaenus luetkenii. Lineage (NCBI taxonomy): Eukaryota > Metazoa > Chordata > Actinopteri > Beryciformes > Stephanoberycidae > Acanthochaenus > Acanthochaenus luetkenii. Next base: position 4,872 of record OMOT01080977.1, read on the forward strand.
ATATCAGGTTTTCCAGACTGTTATTATGTAGCTGTGGTCGGGGAGGAACCTCCATCATATCAGAGGTACAGTACACTGAGCAATTTTACATTGACAAGCCATTTAAAATATGTAGAAATACTTATAGATATCTAGGCAAAAATTAAGCTAGAGGGTAGCTATGGTGTTTAAAAATGAAAGTTTAGTAGACGTCTACATCTTAGACTACTTCTTCTGGGGTATAAGACAAAAATAAAGCATTATCTTGTATGTATGGACTTCTCTGGTGCATATTTTTTATATTTACAGCTATTTATGCATTGTTTGAATATGTAATAATTTTCGTTCTGCTTTGTCTAAAACTGGCCTATACAGCTATATATATAGCTATATGAGAGCTAAACCACAGACACAACCTTGAAATTATTACTAATGCTCAGTGGGAGTTGTGAACCCTACGTAGATTCCTTCATGAATTGCTTCTCAAATGTTCAGTTAAGTAATAATAATAGATCAACACAATCTGAATTAACATCCGTTCATTCCTGCACAAGTTAGACTACTTGGATGGTCAGTCCCGAACAAAAAACATTGTGATTGACGGCATAAATGTGTCTGGAAATGAGAGCTGGTCAGAGTTGGAGGCAAAGGTTCTGAAGTTTGCTGTTCTTTCTGGCTCCCTTGAGGATAGAAAGTATTACTGTAATCTACGAAATCACGTGACAAAGATGAACAGAGCAAAACAATTCTTATCAAGAGAGAATTAATAATATTTGTCATGAAACTATGGAATGTACTGAAAGAGATCATGGGTTAAAAAGGTTAATGTGTCTTCTTCTTTTGTTGAATCTGGTGGTGTATCTAACTAAACCACTTCAGATTGCAATTTTTTTTATTTTGTATTACTTATTTGTTAATAAGGTGGCCCAGCTCAGGCAGAGTATGGACACTATTTCCGATTCTAAATCTGAGGTCCTTCAGGAATCATGAAGGATAAAATCTGTGCTTTTGAATTTCAGCAGGTAGATGTTGGGATGGTTGAAAGATTGTTGTGCTTTCTGTCTGATGATAATTTTGCTGGTACTGACAACCTTGATGGCAAACTGTTAAAAATATCTTCCTCATATGTCTCAACACGTATCTTTCATGTTTTTAATAGATGTTTGATCAGTGGAGTGTGTCTACAATTATGGAAGAAAGGGAAGGTTATTCCGCATCCCAAAGACACTATGGGTGCGTTCGTAAATACGCTCTGAGAGCGCCAGGGCACACCCGGAGTGCTCTCTGGTCGTTCGGAAATTCACAGGCCTGCTGGGTGCTCTGACTGAAACGTCTGAATATTCCAATATAAAAATGGCAGAGGAAGTCGTTGCAAAATGATGGTTGCGGCTTGATTGGTACTCTAGCCAGTATTATTCAACATGCATCTATGTGTAATAAAACAAGTAATAATCATGTTATACATGGGAAGAATTAACGTTAATTTGAATACATTTTAAAAGATGAAAATGGTAATGCTAGTTAAAGAGTATCTAATGTAATCTGGTAACGTTATCGTTGGTGTCCGCCATGTTTACAGTTAGTTTGTACCGACTTTTAACTGACTGTTTGTAAATTAACAGATTTCAGAGCTCTATGACGTTGAAACCAAAGCGCTCTGAAATCAGAGAACATTTTCAGAGTGTATTTACGAACGCACCTTAAATCTGTTTTCAACAGTGCTTGCCCTAGCTATAGTCAGAATCAGAAAAGTATATTTCCTAATATCATATATATTTTATATGCGATATTGTATTTTACATAATTTGTTCCCATCAGTTACCATCATTGTATTGCTACTCTCTCACTCGGGTGCGCTGCTGTTCAGTGCGGCTCAAATAAAATAGGCTTTTATCCAATCAGATTTTTTCTGTGTTGTCTCCGGGTAAAAACCTCCGGCCTTACACCTTCTGAATTTCCACTGAATCCATCTGCAGTTGAAACTAATCGGGCATATTTTATAAAAAAAGAGGATGGATTTGTCTTCCAATGATGAGCAGCCCTGGTAAGTTTAATGGATTTTTATGTATCTTTACTCGCTATTAATGATTTATTGGTTTAGATTGTTGCTGCTGGTGTGAGTAATCTGATATTCAGACACAGTGGCCTGGCTGTACGTTTGTGTGTTTCGTCCCAGCAGCTTGACTGGGATCTGTGGGGAATCCTGTTGAATCCTGATTGTGTTCGTTGTTTTGCACAGTATTTGTTCCTGCTCTGTGGTTGTATGAGTAAATATGACTGGTTATGAGTTTGTTTGATTTGGGTTATGCTATGTATCCTATTTGTGATGCAGCATCCTGTCATGATACTGTGCAATAGTGGTAGATCGTTATGGATTTCAGTCACTATGCACTCATGTCTCTCACTTGTAATTATTGAGCCTCGAGTTGAATCTATTTATTCCTCTCAATAAATGTTACTGTTACAATATGAACATGGGATGGTTATGTCGAAAGACACTGTTGCCTTATATACCAGTGTCATGGTAACATTAGTCTGTGCACAATTCGGAGGCGGTTTCATCGCGGGAGGATCGTATTGAAGGCCTGGGTATAAAATGCATGCCCCGCCACTGGTTTTCAATGGTCCCAAAAGTAGGCCTATCAGCTTATTGCCTGTACTTAGTAAATTATTGGAAAATATTGTATTTGTGCAACTAACGCTCCGACAGAAAGACTGTTCAGTACAGCAGAAGGTAATTTTGCCCCAGAGGTCTCTTCTGAAGCCGGACCGAGTGGACATGCTTGTGAATCTGAAGGCTACCCTGAGGTACCTGGACCTGTGGCACGCAGGCTTTAAATAGCATTATTTTCTTCCACCTTCATTGTTGCAACATATTGTTGGTTAATTGGTTCTGTGTCACCTGGATTATTGCTAATTTATTTATTCATAATTACTGTATGTGCACTTTGTTAAGTGGTCTTGGACTCCAGGAAGACTAGCTGTTTGTTAAGGTGTCAGCTAATGGGGATCCTTCATATAAAAAAATCTAGGATAATGATTTCTATGAAAGGGGTTAATTGGAGTCTCGTAATCCAATCAATGTGATGACGTTCAGATATGGGTTAGAGGTGCCCATCTCTATTAAAAACCTACAATGTTTGGTTACCAACAGCGATCTGTTGAAGTGAAACATGCCCTAATAAAAAATTATTTCACAGGACATAAAAAGAAGAGTTGTTAAAGCTCATAAGGCTGGAAAGGGCTACAAAAGCATCTCTAAGGACTTGGGCCTCCATCAATCGACAGGCAGATAATGCAAAAATGGAAGAAATTCACAATGCTACATTTGGAGGGCAAAAAAATAAAAAATATCTGTATGGTTTTTGGTATAATGCATCATAAAATAGATATTCCTATAGTTATGTGTTCATCTTCTCTGTGTGTTTCGAAAGATTGTCTATGTACTGTGGTAAACTGTTGAACTAGGTTAGGTAAGGATTTGGATATGGAATTGTTATTGTCCAACTTGGGTAATCCATGGCCTTGTAGGCTTACAAACAGGATAGTCAGGGAAGGGAAGACAAAGTAGGGAAAGGGTTGCAGTAGGGAATATCATGTAGCTGGATTGAGGAGCTGCGCACTTGAATATTGACCAATGGAAAGGATAGGACCAGCCTCCAGGAGTGTATGTTAGCCAAGGAGGTGGGCTAGGATAGGGGCTCGGCCACCAGAGAGCCAATAGGAAGAGTAAGGAAATGACAGAGAGTGGTCTTGTGAGGGGTGTACATGGGGTGTATCATACTATAAAATAACTGTGAATTAAATTAAATTAATCTGCAGATCAATTTCAGGTCTTTGTGTCAATTGGGTTAATAAAGATCTTAATACTCTGAAGAATTTCATCTCCTATGAATGATTTCTACAACATACTGAATACTAACACCTAAACCCCAACCATGGAGCATGGCGGAGGGAGCGTCATTGTTTGGGGCTGGTTTGGTGCCTCATGGTCTGGAGAGATCACAATCATTGAGGGAACATTGGCTACATACACATTGCCAGAATTTGGTAGTGGCAACCGAATTCATGGATGAGAGTGAATGTGCATATGTTGTCATATGGTACACCTTGGAGCAGACCGGAGTAAAATGACTAGACTGTGTATATACGGGTAACAGGAGTAACTCCACTCCCCCGATCTTGCGATGGCTGTAAATAATGTCTGTAGTACTTCAGACCAATATGTCGGCTGCCATCGCCTGTGTTTTTAGTTCACTTGAAACCAGTAACGAGATGCGTCAATTGATCCATACGTTCTCAACCCCTTAAGCCCGACGGACCAGCCGATAGTTATTGTCGAAAATATAAATGTTAATTGTGTTGTATTATTTATTTATTTTTTCAAGAAGGGGATCTAACACTACCAAAACAACACTCCCAAGTGTATTTGGTCGAAGCAATGTCTGATAGGCAATAATCAAAATGTTTGAGTTCCAAAATAAAAGCTCTTGGAATGGAAGAGGCAGTAGCACTACAAAGCAGCTTGGAAAACGATCCACTCACTCAATGCCGTCGTGTCAGGTATCATATGAAACTAGACACTCTACCCTTTCAAATGCTAGCAAGCAATCACTAGGGCAAGCTACACAACTCGTGTCAGCCCCAAAGCAAACACGCAGCAAAACTTCACATCGACCTGTCCACGTGGCACATTTTGTATTTATGTCTCATAATTTCATCAATTTTCAATGCAATTGTCATAAAAACCAATAAATATTGTTTATTTACACCTTCGGTTTCATTTTGAGTATATCCACATGCTTCTCCATGCCAGCAGGCTTGTTTTGTAGAGAGCTCTGGATAACATGTCCCTATGTCTCCTCGACAATACACTGTCTTGTCTTGCCATCTTTTGGCCGTTTGGTAGTACTACAGATAACGACATCACCGTCATCTTATTTTACGTCTCGTGAGCTTTCCAATGAGGGGTCATGTGTCCATGTACCTGTCGGCATTGCCTATATATACTCCTGCATAAAGAGATGCAACTCACATGGCGGTTTGGATGTATTTTCACATTTACAATGTCAAAGAAACAGCAGAAAATAAAGTTCACAGTTTTAGAAGCTCTAGAAGAGATTCAGAGGAGAAGTGATGTTGAAGTTGAGGATTCTACTGACGGTACTGACGAGTAATATATGACTCAGAGGAGGAGACACATTTTTGGATGAATATGGATCCAGTTTGAGTAAGTAATCGCCTTTCTTTTGCACTTAGAACAACGTTGCAGTTTGTGTTTGTTAGTTTCACCGATACTATTGATGATAAAGAGACAACAATGCCGGTTGTTTACGTTGACCGGCCCCCCTCGTACCGATCAGCTGTTCATGTAAAGGGACAAGCTAACATTAGCTGATGACGTTTGTTTGAAATTCTGAGTATGTTTTATCTGCATTTCATTATCAAACGTGATTTTATTTCATGCTAGTGGTTTTAGTAAAGGAACCAGTCAGCTGACTGTAGGCTACTTTGTCCGCTATGTCTGTGTTTGAGGGCATTTGATGATAGCTAAATGTGACAGTTCTGATTTTATTTCATACTTGTTAGTTTCACCAACTCGACAAAACCAGTAAATGGCCAGAGTCAACTGATTGTGATAGGCCTTTGGCACTATTGTGTGTGTGTTCTTGTTGTTACTGAAGTACCAGATTACTTTTCAATTTATAAATGTTTATAAATATATACTACAATTGTATACTGAGGAGTCAGTATCTAATTACAATATATTACAGTAAAATGGTTAGTTATTGTCTATCCATAGACGTCAAGGTCATGCATATAGACCTGATAGATGTGGAGCTATTCTTGTTTTAGTTTGGGTACGTTTGTTTAGGTGAGCGTACCCTCCCAGCACCCTAGGTAGGAAGAGGTTAAATGTTGTCTATTTATTACAGTTAATGTGATGGATTACATTTATTATTTTTTTCTAATCAGATTATTATAATTGACAGTAAGTAAGTAAGTCTAGAATATCACCTCTCTTAGACAGTCACAAAGTGCTTCACAGGAATTAAAATACACAAAGATCATTCAGATTCAAATTACAATGAATCACAAAGACAGGACATGAATAAGCACAAAAAATACAGATACACACAACTAGATAAATGCCTGTCTAAACAGTCTTTAGCTGCAAGTGTCCACAGAGGCTGCAGCTCTCAAATCCTGTGGAAGAGCATTCCACAAATTAGGAGCGACACATTCAAAGACTCTGTCACCTTTAGTTTTGAGCCTAGTACGACGGACAACCAATAGGCCCTGGTCAGAGGACCTCAGTGACCTGCTGGCAATATAGGTGGAGCAGATCACATCTATATGCAGGTGCCTGACTATGGAGGGCTCTATATGCAATCAAGAGGACCTTGAACTGAATCCCGAAAGAAGCCAATGCAAAGAAGCCAAGATAGGAGTAATGTGACATGTCCTCCTGGACCTAGTCAACAGTCTGGAAGAAGCATTCTGGACCAATTTTAGACGGTCCAGAGATGATTGCTCTGCTGTAAGACGATTTTAAATGCGCGAGCACTTCACTCGCTTACCGGGCAAATAGTCAGTGTTAAAAGATAAGTTAAAAAGTACACACGCATGGTCTGTCACAAGCAACTCCTCTGAGCAAACACTATTGATGTTTAAACCAAGCATAAAGACACCTAATGTGCATAGGGCCAGACACATGGTAAATAAATGTAAGGATTCAGTGACATTTAGGAAATTAACAGCAAAGCTGTTAGTAGTGTCGTTTACATGGGTGTTGAAATCACCGACCCTTAAGACTTTCTCAAAAGTAGGAGAGTCTTTATAGGCAGACAGAGTAGAAACATCTCTGGCATACTTCAGTCCTAATATGTAGGTTCAGGGGCAGGGGGGTAATTCACAACACCATTTCTAGGTTAACTTCTCAGATGTTTTTTTGCACAGTTCATTTAAATACTAAAGTATCACAACAACTGCTAACATTCTCCTTAAAGGATTACAGTGAGTGTTTGGGAGATTGTCCAATTAGTCAATTTAGCTGTTAACCGTCTTTACACAGAACATTTATACCAGGTTATTGGTGGATCTGACCCGGGTTTGATTTCTGTGTAAAGACGTCAACCCGGGGAAAGGGGGGTTTAAGTAACTTGGCTCTGACCCATCTCAAGACCGAGGAGAAAAGCAGGAGACAAGCCAGACCTGACCCAGTAAGTGTAAAGTATAGTTATACACAATTCAACATCTGCTGTGTAGCTAGCAAAACTTGAAGTAGTAATGGAAACATCTTGAATCTACTGGCCCAGTTTTAAAATAATAGCACACAGCAATCATCCACGAGATAAACAACGTTTGTTGTTGCATGAGATCCATTGGCCCCTTCCCGCAGTGTAAAATAATACAGGGTAAAAGGTGGATAAAGAACGCTTGTGGAAAATTATCATGATTAATTTTATCCCGGCTCAGCTACAGCATTTTTAGCCAGGTGAGCTGTGTAAAGATGGTGATAGACACCAAAATTGTCTGTGTGTACCAGGTTGCCTCCGGTGCTCCAACAGCAAACAGCTGATATTACTCGATTTGTACAAGCAGAGTTGATTGTATTACTGTCAATATCACTGATTATTGTTATTTGTATTATTTTGGACTGCCAACATCGGTGGATTTGCTGTAGTGTTTGCCGCCTATGTTGACACACTTCCACAATTTGTGATGCAAGGTGGAAGCTAGCAGAGCCTACAAAACACCACATGTCCTACTTGTATTTACCACTAGGAGGCAGACGTAAACAGTTTTTCCCAGTCGGCAGATAGTATTTACGGTAAATCCAATTACATGAACGCAGCATAAAACCAACAATTTACCTTGGACACATGGATAATTTTGGTGTTTAGGTTCTCATCATTTAATTTGATCTGACAAACGGGACTATCTTCCAACAATGTGCTGTATTCCTTTAAATGCAAACCAGAGAACAACTCTCAGACATGGCTGTTTAGATAAGGGAGGATAAGGAGGGCATGCAGAGACTGGTATACTACCTGTGGGTAAGAGATGTGGAATGGTAGAAAGTGAGTGTTTTATTACGGTTTGCTCTGCTTTACCAGAACACTCTCAGTGTGGCAACCACAGACACTCTAAACTTTTATTTAGGAAGTTAAATGCTTTGCACAAAGCACACTTTATTCAAGTATATAAACTGTAATTTAAAAACTGTTAATATCATCCACTACAATCAGTGTTAACTAATCAAGATGTGTAAAATGATGTTATTGTCTCACAATGTAAATGTCATGTCAAGTAATCACCTTGTTTATTTTTTTTACAATAACTAGAATGTACAGTTCATTTTTATGTAAACATATTACTGTAATTCCATTAGGGGCAGCAGTAGCCTAGAGGCTAGAGAAGCAGTCTTGTGATCAGAGGGAATGTATAACATTCTGCTGTTGGAATACATGAGCAGAGGAATTAGCAGTGCCATTTCCAGTGTTTCTCAGCATTTCCCATTTTCAGTGATTTTGACCTTCACCAGTGATAATCATAGCCCTCTCTATGCGGCCTGCAGAACATGAGCAATCACTCCAGTCATTATGGTGGCTATTGGTGCTGGGGAAAAGTAAAGAGAGCTGAAAGGCTGTTTCATTCGTAGCTATCCCACTGTGGAGCTGCACTCCAAGGCCTTGGGGGACTGAATTGCAACACACAACCAGTGGACAACCTGTTAATCTGTAAACATATTTATAATTCTGTGGACCAGAGCCAAATGTGAACATTAGGCAAATAACACTGGCTGGCATAATAACTGACAGACACATAAATGTAGCGGGCTAATATTCAAATAGTATGAATATTCAAATGAGCTACACTTGCATCTGCTGTCTGCCTCTCCATTGTCCGGCTAAGGATGATGAAAGCTCCACGATTGGTTGTGTGCTAGACCAAAGGGCTGCTTTATGGCTGTCTGCTGCACTAGTTGTCTCTACCTTCTACTGTATATATAATGTATTATCCTGGTCCAAACAAACATATGCTGAGCCTTTAGCTGGCATGTGGAGTGCGGATATAGACTCTGATGCCTGTTGTAATCTTCTAAAACATGATTCATCTGCATATTCATGGAGATGGCATATAGACCTAATTAATAATGGTTCAGAGAGATCTATACAAAATGGTTGCCCTGGCTGAATTTGCCTCTTGAAGACTATGGTGCTTGTAAAATCACAAGGAGTCAAGAAGAAGAAGCTGATGACAATTTGACACGCCTCTGCACCACATCCCAACAAACCCCTGTTGTGTGCATGTAACATTATATGGTACATTATAGCATATGGGCCATTATTGTCTCATTAATAAACAAATAAAATGACATCCACAAATATGTTTTGTGTCTCACAAGCTAAATACTTGCTTCACAAATATGTGTTGTATGTTACAAACAAAAGAACTGGTTCACAAATATGTTATTTGCATGTAAAGCATCAGCTACCACGCTACCTCGCTTGCCTTCATTTGTGGATTTTTGAGACAATCCTAACAGCAAGACGAGCAAACGCATCCACAAATAGTTGTGGTTTTTTTAGTGCTTTAAATATTTTTTCACCTTTATTTAACCAGGAAATCCCATTGAGATATGAGCTCTCTTTTACAAGGGAGACCTGGCCAAGACAACAGCAATAACATGTGCAGTACATCACACAAGAACACAATAAAAGTGCATGTATACAATATACAATACATCACATAAAACACAAAAACAGAATAGCCTACATGATAGTAAAAGGTATATGACTGAGGGTGACAGTAGTTTTGCAGTGGGGACCCGAAAACAGCGACATTCTTCACGTAAGAAGTTATGTAACAGTGATTTAAATTCACCAAGGGACACCAGGGTATCTAAGTGGATATGGTCTTGTAGCCCATTCCATGCCCAAGGTGCAATGTACTGGTGGAAAATTATAAACAGGGGAAAGTGGAATTGTGTTTATCTGATCATGCTAGTCACAGTTCACAGCCTGCCTGCCTGAACAGCTCTAATACAAACTTGGTATTGGGCACAACCGAATCTGATGTCTGCAGCTGTTTGAACGTCCCGCCTCCTGGTGACTAGAATAACATGTGTTGAATGGTCATAGTAATGTGGGCGTTAGCCAAAGGATATCTTCAAATTTGAAAGGCTGGAGTACACTCAATGGAAACAAAACACATATTTGTGGATCAGTTTGCTCGTCTTGCTGTTAGGATTGTCTCAAAAATCCACAAATTAATGAAAGCGATTCCACACGTGCCAGCTGATGCTTTACATGCAAAACATATTTGTGAACCAGTTCTTTTGTTTGTAACATACAAAACATATTTGTGGATCTAGTTTTATTTGTGGAATGTTCTGGAGACATTTGTTTGTGAGTGCATAAACATATTTGTGAAGGAAATATTTAATTTGTGAGACTCAAAACATATTTGTGGATCTTGTTTTATTTGTGGAACATTCACATTATTTATATGTTTATTTATGATACAATAATGGCCCCATACATGCCTGGTTCTTAAATAGAGCAACAACATAAGACCAACGTCAGCATACAATAAACATCAAACATGTTGCACAACATCAAATAACCACAATAAAATACTAATATTCCATATTTCCTGATGCAATCTGCGATTCATTGGCTACGTACTACACACTGCAGCTACATAAGGTTGTCACTCCTCATTGGAGTGCTTAATTCTGTTATGTTCACACACAGTTCAGTTATTAAGGAGAGTGACAACCTCATTCTACAACTGTACTCACTACCTGGAAAATCCAGGTATTGACTACCGAATTTGAGGGTGGATTCGGTTAGTCAGAGTAGTGTGTACCAGAACTGATCCGGACAATGGTTGTTACATGATATAAGGCGCAACACTCATTACATAACGTTATCATCGTTAATTTGAAAGAGATGGAGATCATTGCGAACTAACAAACCTTATGAAGTTGATTATGGGAAACAGTCGTCAAATTATCTTTGTGATCACCAGGCTGAGATACTAGAACAGTGTGTGTGTGCAAACCTGTTTAATACAAACACACTTGAATCTTAAGTTCTCTCCCATTGAAAACAAAAGTTTTCTTGATGACTGTAAATATGAGTTTGTGTTATTTATGAGAGCATATTTTGATATGTATGACTAAGCTTGTTCCTGTACCTCACACATATGGCAAGGCAGTGATCCAAAAATACCACTATCGTCTCCATAGGTACACATGGAGAGTCATGGCAAAGCAGGACATACATGCCATCAGGGTACACACTCTTCCCCCGCTCGCTGATTTCCATTCAAATCATGTATTCTTGGAACATTGATGCACCAACCATCAAAACATCTATTTTGTATTTTTTTCTGGCCTGTTTTGGTAGTGGCTGTGTCTCTGTCGGCTATAAAACTGTGAAATGGTAAGCACTGATAACATTGTATTGCTAACAAGCATAAAGAGAGCCTGGTAGCAATGCAAGCCTGTAAGCCAGTGGTCACTAATAGGTGGACCGCGGTCGTATCCGGACCTGGACCCATAACCGTTAAATTATTGAGAATTATTCAATTTTGATGGAGCATTTCAATTTAACATGCACAGCTTTTTGAGCCTTTTTAGACAGCTTTCTCATGTCTGAGGAAAGTAGCCCTGTACATCTTGATCATGTTCGGCTCCACATACAGCTGTGAGGCATCTTTCTCCACTATGAACCTTACCAAAACCAAATATCGTTCCAGGCTCACCAATGAGCACCTACACATGAGAATGAGAATGGCCCTGACACTGTTCCAGTCCAGATATAAAATCCTGGCAGGACAAGCTGCTAGAGCTCACTTCTCTCACTGAACAAGAGAAAGTTGGGATATAAGAGGGAAAGAAAGAGAAAAGGAGGTGTTAAAGCTGTTCAGTTGTTAATATGTGTTGAGATTGGTTGAGACTGTTAAGATGTGAAATGGAGTTAACAAAAAATACGAAAACGGGAAACTCACGCTACACTTTAATTAAATGTTTCTAAAACTTTATTAAAGATGCACATTTTTCAAAAGCTCTGTTATGTAGCCCTTATCTTACTTTAAATGAGAAAATAACATTTATTTATTATTAGAGTACTTATTATTTATAATCCCTCCAGCTCAGTTTGAAAACTGACAATAAATATTGTTAAAATATTATTGAATTTTACTTTATTTGACAGTCAGTTGTTGACTACATACAGATGTTGACACAACTACTAGGCTATTTCAATATATATGCCACTGAATCATAATGCTGTAAGCTGTACTCAGATCAGCAAGAAGAAATTCAGGCGTTACAGCAGCAATTGGCAACACAATGCCAGAATGGGGAAGGCAATAGGAATGAAATAAAAGACACAGGTAATAGCATGTAACAATAACAATAGTGGGCACTTATAAATAAAGCTTAATACAAATGTGTGTGTGTGTGTGTGGGGGGGGGTCCAGTTATTGTGC
>OMOT01080978.1:0-23298 GCA_900312575.1 Acanthochaenus luetkenii
TCAGGCAGGTATGAGTAAAACCAAAAGAAAGCTGATCCTTGAAAGCCAGCATAAGTCTCTTGGCAGTTTACAAGAATTTTGTCAAAAGATGCAGTGAGATCAAGCAATACCAATACAGATGTCAAATCAGTCAGCAGCAATTATTAAATCATGCACTACCCTAGTTAAAGTGGTTTCAGTAGAGTGAAGGGACTGGAAACCTGGTTGAAATGTATTACAAAGAGAGTTATTGGATAAGTAGGGAGTAGTCTGAGAAGTTACAAACTTTTCAATTAATTTGGACATAAACGGGACATTTGAGATTGTCTGTTTTCTTAGCATTTCATGACACTAGTTCATTTGATGAAAACATTTTGAAACAGTAAAGTATATTCTAACCTATATTTACCTCCTAACATTAATCCTTCACAACTGCTTGCTTACTTACTAGCAGCTACCTGAGTATCATTGGCCTCTATGGCTATGACATCATGTTACGGTTAACCGCGGGTACACGCCAAAATTAGAAGAGTAAACGTGTACTAAAAAAAGCCCAAACCCTCATCCCTAACACACAAACACACACACACACACACACACACACACACACACAGTCTACAGCAGGACTACCAAACAGCATGGAACTTTTTTATCTTTTTGTATCTGTGTTGACATTGAATATCGGCACAAAATATTCAATTAAAAAAGACCCATGCTGTATGAACCCAAATACAAACATGCAATGAAGACGTGCTACATAATTGAGAAATGGCAGGAAGTCAGCAAGCATTGGCTTGGGTTTTGATATGGAATTTGTACATCTATTTTTTAACTATCTCTGTAGTTGTGAGACCGGCTTCAAGGACGGCGACCTCTTCATGTCCTACAAGAGCATGTTCCAGGACGTCCGTGACGCTGTGGACTGGGTTCATTTTAAGGTTGAATCACTTCCTTTTCTCCATTAAACCTCCCTCTATACAGCTTCATGCCGTTTCCCACAGCCAATGCTTCATTCACAAGTCCTCATTGCATTTTTTTTCACAGGGGTCCTTAAAAGAAAAGACGGTTGAAAACCTGGAGAAGTATGTGGTAAAGGATGTAAGTAAACCAACTTAGTAAAGTCTTCTTTGGCATATAAGGTCAGTGGCAGAAGTATTATTACAGTAGTTGTCTTTTTCTAGTTGTCTTTCATGGCTTAACATGGAGATAAGTAAAAGCTGACGATCTACCCTTTGCCTCATACTCATCTTTCTATGTGAAATTCATATTGTACTGTAGTTGAGTCAATAGCTAAAAATATAAATTTTAGCCCAGAGTTTCATTTCCTTTGCTGTTTACTGTTTTTCTGCATTGGTGATGTTTTGACTTTGTCTGTCTTTCCTCCACCAAGCCAAAGCTTCCTCTTCTCCTCAGTCGTATGAACGAAGTCGCCAAAGTCTTCCTGGTCACCAATAGTGATTGCAAGTACACAGAGGTGAGCTGAATGGAATCAACTAATCGTAAAAGATAACACTTCAGTTTGCAGCTCAGATTTAGACATATTAAAATAACTTGCGTCCTTTGCCCTTTCTTCTTTCAGAAAATTATGACCTACTTGTTTGACTTTCCTCACGGACCAAAGGTAATCAGATGATGTTAACAAAACATGGTTTCTCTTCCAAATACACACAAATTATATCAAAAGGAGTACTGTATATGTAATGAAAACAAAAGAGTGAGCGAGGTACAACATCAAAGATGTGTGAGGATAATCTCACCAAACAAAATGAAATTGTTGATACCTTAATTAACCAAACATAATAAATGCTTGTGTGTAATTTTAAACGGGGATATACGGTAGTCTGCCAGAACAGGATCCGGGACCTCCCAGATTGGCACCTATTTTGTCAGATCCAGTACCTCCTCTGTCAATTTTGAGTAATATTTAATGTTATCTGTTGTGTCAGTCTTTTATTTTCCATTGAGAGTACTGCAAATCGCTTGTTTAAGTAGTCATAGTAGCCTATTTTGATTTTAATTTAAATATAATAAAAAAAGAGACGTTACAAAATCAATCAGGTCACGCATGATGCCTGAAGCGTTTTTGTATATCATCTATACTGTAGGTGTGATATACATAGCGGTTTATGATGACTATCTTGTGTAGTTTTAACACCTAGGCGTTGACCCTCCTTTTTATTTACCACTACATCTTTGATTATACATGCTGCACATAATAAAGACAACTCTGAGATAAAGAATACTTAAAACATAATGATGTTGATGTATGTATACTGTATATTGCAGGCAGGTACACCCCACAGGCCCTGGCAGTCCTACTTTGACTTGATTCTGGTGGACGCCCGCAAACCTGTTTTCTTTGGAGAGGGAACAGTGCTGCGACAGGTCGACACTGTGAGTATATGTAGGGCTGCGTGGACAAAATAAAATGGGATTATATTTTACTGATATTGTAACTTTTATATGATTTAAGATATAAAACAAATATAGCAATTATACTTTTGACGGAGGTGTGTCAACCAGACACCTCATTCTTACTGCTTCCCTCTTTTATTTTTTTGTGTATTGCAAAAATAAATTTCATATATGAGTGTATGACTCCTGGCAGTCTTGACACTGGTTTATGGTTTATTTCAGATCACAGGTCAGCTGAAGATTGGCACATATACTGGACCCCTCCGGCACGGTATCGTATACTCTGGAGGTAAATAAGGAGCCTTTGTTTTAACACAGCTTTTCAATGACTGGGATGTAAAGATTTGCCTTTTAGCATTTAAGCATTCAGATGAAGAACCATCTAAGTCCATTCTGAATTCTTTTGAACAGCCAACATATTTGCAATGGTTTAGTCAACCACCAGGTATACAACCTCGACCCAGAGAATGGGGAAATCTTTGCAGGGTTCCCAGTGGTCATGGAATTCCTGGAATATCATCATTTTGAGAGGTGTATTCAATTCATACATTTGTTGTATTACATGGTTTTCAGCCCAACTGTAGTGGAAACCAGACTGTTAACGTCTTTAGAAAAAAAACATGCAAATTTGTTCCTCATGCATCTGTGAAAAACAATCACGACTGTTGGTCATACGAGATATGCCTGTTCAAATTCGAGTTTTCAGTCGATTGCTGTAGTGCCCCCTTATGGCCAAACTGTCCATTTGTGGCATTAGACAATGTTCTGCAACACAGGAATGATGAAGACATGATGTCCACAAAACTGAGGCGTCTATAGCATTAGTGTCAGCGGCCTGTAATGCAATACCTTCATGTTCATATGAGGTTATGGTCTTAAGGAATTTACTACAGGCCATACACTGGGAATGCCACAGTCATCTCTTCTGTAGTCCGGTAGAGCAGCAACACTAACACTAGCATGAACACTACTGGGCCTCACATACTTAAAATGGAGGTCGCTTGTCAATCAAACACTGTGGCCAGCACTGTTACATGCTTTTCTTTGGATTTTCTGCCGATTAAGTTTAGGTTTCTGTAGGTGGCGCTCTTTGCTTTTTTGTTTAACCATAGTAGCTATTACTGCTCATGTTAACTACCCAGTTCTTTCGCTGTTGCCAGACATTAGGTAATTTATTACCTTTAACAACCTCTATGTGTAGGAATTGGGGGCAGCAGTAGCTCAGGAGGTAGAATTCCCGCCCCGCAACCGCAAGGTCGGTGGTTCGAGTCCAGCTCCTCCTGGGGATAAAGTCGTAGTGTCCTTGAGCAAGACACCTAACCCCAAATTGCTCCCCGGGTGCTGTACATGGCTGCCCTCTGCTCCGGCCCCCCTAGCATGTGTGTGTTTGTGCAATCCCTTGTGTGTGTATCTGGGAGGGGGTCCGTGATGGGTTAAATGCAGAGAAATAATTTCACTATGTGCGGTGCTCTGTGCATGTGTGTGACAAAGTAAATTTAAAAATAAATTGCAACAACATGACTTATCTCCTCCTACACAAGTCTCTGGTCCCCTTTACACCTGGCATTAACATGCCTCTCATATCCATACTGAATTTGGATACGATTTAGCCGGACTACATTTACACTTGGCATTAATGTGTCACCATTGTCCACATTAAGGCCACAATGAGAACCGATTGCACTTTTTCGTGCAAAATTCACACAACCATGTACATCTCTTCCTCCACCAATGTCTTTTTTTGTCAAGTTGCGTTGTTACATGCACTTTTTCTTACTTTTCGAAATGGAGGAAGAAGCCATCCTTGACAACTGGCATATCGTAGACAGCAATGGCACAGTAAAAATCAGTGCCAGAGGATTTTTCCCAGGAAAGTCCTACCAGACACTGGGTGTTTAGAAAAGCAACTAGAGAGTAGCAAAACTACATTTATGTATATGAAGATTTTGCAGATTATTACCTTACTTTACTATTACATGGTAGCGGTGATAAACGTTCACCAAAATGCCATATATCTTCTCCCAGGTTCTTCTGACATTGTGTGTGACTTGCTGGGGGCCAAGGGGAAGGACATAATCTACATTGGGGACCACATTTTCGGTGACATTCTCAAATCCAAGAAGCGTCAAGGCTGGAGGACCTTCCTGGTTATACCTGAGCTGGCCCAAGAGCTTCATGTCTGGACTGACAAGAGCTGTAAGGCTGGGCACACACATACACATTCACACATACTGTATATACATTATATTGGCAACCTTCTAAATTACAGCTCCATCGTCTCCGTAATGACTGTTGTTCAGCAATTTAAAGATCAGAGAACCAAGTATATTGCTTGGCAGAATAATAACTTTGTAGCAGTAGTACCGGTACTAGTTAATTGTTACTTATTAAAAATAACAAACAAAAAAAGGTTGTATTGAATATTTGTGTTTTTTATAACAAGTGAGTTACTGACATTTAATAAAAGCAATAAGCCACATGAAACTGGTTTATTTATAGAAAGCAATTTTTAAGTTGTATACAGAAATCACTTACTGTATGAAAACGAGAGACTGGGCTCTGGTCTTCTGTCCATTTCCAGTAGTTAAAATTTTTCACAATCTAATAATTTGACCATCTACAAATTCAGTGAAGCGCAGTTCAATGATAGGCCTGTTAGCAGAACCAGCTGTGTTTTAAAAATACAAAATTCTGTCTTTCTGTGTTTTAGTACTGTCTGCTTGCACTTTAATTACAGAAAAAGGTCAGGGTAATTTAAAGTGTTACCATTGTGTGATATGGAACTGAAATGATGCCAGTGTTTTTGTTTTCTAGCCATATTTGAGGAACTTCAGTCTCTGGATTGCTTCCTAGCAGACCTCTACAAGTGAGTTCCCCATTCATGCTGACACAGACAGCAGCTCAAACTTTAACCAACTGTTTATCATTGATGAAACAGTTAGATCAGTTCTGTGACTTCTGTGTATATTCTTCCTAAAATGTTTAGATGCACATCCACCTTTTGGTGCTGGTGGGCAAGTGTACAAGTTTTTGATAAAAAGGTTGTTTTCTGACACAAAAGTTTCAATGAATACCTATTGGAGTGAAACGTATTCCTTTTCATTTGTATCTCCAATTGATGAGGAAAGCCACATATCAATAGACCTGGGGCCTCATTTATGAAAGCGTGCCAGTACGCACAAGAAAATGTGTATTTATCAACTGTGCATTGTTAGAATCAACAGTGATAAATCCCACACATTCTATATCGCTCTGCTCATGCACGACCAGCCTAATTTACATAAAGAAACACCCAAAATGTGCCATATATGGTATACAACTTCCTCTTTAAAATGCCCCAGCCTAATATGCAGACAACAGCATGAGAAAAAGTCCAAGAAGAGGAACGTCACTGACAGTAAAATAGAAATACTGTGAAACAAAATAGAGCAAAACCAAAATATATTATTTGGTGTTTTCACAAGTGGTTTGTCCAAGAAGAATATGACTTTGGGACAGGTGAATGCAGTCAATGCGGTGTCACCTGTCATGCAAAGTGTGAAAAAGTGAAAGTGAAAAAGAAATGCTTTGATCTTGAATTAACAGCTAAAAAGAGAATCACAGCCCACAACAGGGACCTCAGTGCCACATAGTGGAAAGGAGTGAGTGTGCATGGGGATGGCATTGGTGCGCTTTGTTGGCTTGTCCAACAATGCGGTCCTTGAAAACACGCTCCCTGCACAACGCTGCATGTGCCAAATTTTCAAGCATCATCCCAATCAAAAGGTGCCTTTCATATGATTGTACTTTATATTTACTGAGTCTAAATTAAGGATGTGCATTTGACCTGATTTCCCTGTTTGAGTACTCGGTAACGGCCCTGTTTCCGGGTCCAGGAAATTGGTACTCCAAATTATTGATGACTAAACGTTTTTTAAAGGCTGTGGTGTTCTTTAAAAAAGAAAAGACTCCCAAGTGTATTTTGTCCAAACAATGTCTGTTAGGCAATAATCAAAGTATTTACGCTGCAAAATAAAAGCCCTAAAAAAGGAAAGGGACAGTAGCGTTACAACGCAGCTGGAAAAATTATCCGCTCACTCCATGCCGCCGTGTCGGGTTTCATGAAACTAGATTCTACCAAGCATAGGATAGCCAAGCTAAACAACTCTTATCAGCTCCACAGCAAATACGCTTTACGGTCAACTTGGCAAATGTTGTGCTTATGTCTCATTATTTCACCATTTCCCAATACAATTGTCATCAAAAGCAACTAATATTGTTTACTGAATCTTAACTATTAATAGCCCTATTAAAATGAATTGTACATATTTATTTAACAATTGAACATAGAAACAAATGTTTTCCTTGTATTATAAGCATGTCATTAAACTTTAATCGGTCAACAACAACAAAAAGGTCCTGAATGAGTACTCCCACCCATCCCTAGTCTAAACCAGCTGTAATATGTATCGCATGTCTGTACCTCATCTGTGTGAGCATCATAGTTGATAATCGTTCTGTCAATTATGCTGACAAGTGGGAGTTTGTGCGTCTCATATTTAGGAATTGGTTTACCCGTGATTACACTTTTCTAGCACTAGGGGTTTCTGCATACTCATGGTCAGGAGTAGTTCTTAATGTATGCACGTTCTCACGTGCAAGAAGAAATCGATTCTATACATAGAAACGTGAGTACTCAAGCTTGATAAATGAGGCCCCTGGATTCCAATACACTTGTCTTTTGTCTTCAGGCATCTGGATAGCAGCAGTTATGAGAGGCCAGATATCAGCTCACTGCAGAGAAGGATCAAGGTACAATTTATTTATACACACACACAACCAATATATTGACAATATTCAGTATTTTGTGCCTATATTCAATATTTTGTGCCAATATTTCAATTTTTACAATTTTCATGCCCAAAAAACAATTGTATTCTTGTCAGGGTGGAAAAGCCTCTGAAACAGCATTTAGACCATCATGGGACTGTAAAACTCTCCATTGAAACCCTGGATCATAAATATGATAATAATAGAAGTACTACTCCTAATGCTAATGATACTACTAATAATAACAACATATTAATGCATACTTGTGTGGAATCTGATCAAATTGTCACATTAGAATCAATTCAGGTTTAGGGCTTCCAATAGACAACTATTGTATGTATTGATCAATTCTACAATAACTATGTAATCCAATACTGCAAACTGCATCATATCATATCATATCAGAGGTGGGCGACACTGACTGGACAAGATCAGATTTTTAATAAAATACCAATATCAGACCCGTATATTGGTCTAACCTGAATATGACACACTCCTCATTCATCTCTTTCTCTACCAGAAAGTGACCCATGACATGGATATGTGCTACGGCATGATGGGAAGTCTGTTTCGCAGCGGATCCAGACAGACACTGTTTGCCTCCCAAGTGATGCGCTACGCCGACCTGTATGCTGCCTCCTTCATCAACCTGCTCTACTACCCCTTCAGCTACCTCTTCAGAGCTGCACATGTACTGGTGAGGTTCAATGACCACGCAGATGGATTCTGACTCAGGCCGAGCATTTAAAAGCTTAAAATGATCTGGAGGGTCAAGAATGTGTGATTAAGAATTGGGGTTAGACCGATTGAAATCTGGTATCATCCTGCCCTCCCAGATGCCTCACGAGTCGACGGTGGAGCACACTCACATCAACATCAATGACACAGAGTCACCGCTGGCCACACGAAACCGCCATGATGTTGACCTCAAGGAGTTTGAATGCAAACGCCACCAGTTGACCCAATCCGTCAGCGAGATCCAGCCGCCCCACCTCTTCCCCCAAGCTCCCCAGGAGATCACCCACTGCCACGACGAAGATGACGATGAGGAAGAAGAAGAGGAGGAAAAGTAGATGGTCAGGAAGGAAAGGAGAGGGCGAAGAACCTGAGATGAGCGTTGGATTTAGCTGGCACAGAAGTTAAGTGTTCCTGAAATAGTAATTGCCAGGGCTGTAGTTGTTGAGTTCAGTCTTGGTCTTGAGACCATCTTTTGATGTCTTATCTTGGTTTCACCCACTTCTGGATGTTGAATTTACTTTCCCCTGCCTGTCTAAAAATATACAAAATGTGTCATTTTATGTATGTTTTGGCTTATTTTCTCCCCAACACTACAATCAATTGAATGGATTTCTGTAGAAACCTGTGTATGTAATGGTCTTCAAACTTCTGTGTGTTGATTAGTTGAAGTTGAAGGGTAAAGAGTGGATTTCCAGACATATTTACATTTCTGTTTGTCCTTCAAAAACTCGTTAAGGATTATTTTTACATTTAGAAAGACATGTATAGTGTTTATTTACTAATTTGGTCTTGAATATGACTATTTGCTCTGGTCTCAGTCTTGAGTTGGTCTCAGCTCCCTTTGGACATGGTTTTGACTCAATCTTGACTGGACTTGGATGACTTGGACTGGGTAATTGCATCCATCAAGAGTGGAGAAGTAATAGAGAATTACCAACAGGTTAGGCCAAAGTTGTTCTCCAGCATGCATTTATTCATTTGTACTGTACTATCCGTTCACTGCCCTGCTGCTTCCACTTGTACCATATCTCACACTTTGAAACATGCAGACTGAAGTTAATAGCTGAACCAAGGGAAACTTAAAGGCAAAAACATTGTTTTGTAACAGTGTTTGCAGCGGCATGGCTGCAAAATAACTCCAACAGTGTAAGAGGTTTTTTCTTCCATTGAGTGTAGTTAGTGTATTTAATAGACAGTTCTTAGACTGCTTAGTCTTAGATTTAACGGATGCACTGGCTCCAGACGGGTATTTTTTGTTAAACACAAAGCTTGTAATGTCTGCTCCGGTGAGGTACGGTCAGGAGGAATGTGCCAATGGTATATCATATTGCACATGGTTAGGCCAAACCGCTTCATGCCAGCATCTGGTTACCAGCTCAGATAAACTCATTTACCCAGAACCACCCCTCACCCTACTGCCTTATTCCGATCTGCTAGTTTAGATTTGAGAGAATTAATGTGAAGATTATTATAGATTGTTTTTCATATGAAGTTTGACACATGAAGAATGACTGTCGCCCGTAAAAGGTCTGCTGTTACTGTTTGAATTAGAAAAATTACATATGCTGTTGATTTGTCTCATTGTTGGCCTGCCTTGATATGCACTGAAGTGATTACTGATATTCATATTCATTAGGATGCGATTGTAGAATATTTGTATTTACATCTTGATAAACGCATTTTTTTCTTTGAGAAGGCCTACATATAGTCTTGCTATCTTTTTTTCTTCTATTTGTTTATTACCACCCTGACTTGAAAGGACCTGTGTTAAAACATGAAACAGAAGGACTAATTTGTCTGAAAAGGTAATGTGCTGGAGTGATCGTGCAGTATTGACCCTTAGAAGAGGCAGAATCCTCCTCTTGAAGATGTTTCTAATTCACAGAAGGCTGATCCAGCCTTGGACTGAAAGTATTGTCTTATACTGGTGCCCTTTTCTCTCTGTGCTAGTGCAGTGCACAAGAAGTTATTGATGTTACTTAGCATGACCCATGTTGAAGTTGCTTCATGCGATTTTCACTTTAGTGATTTATTTTAACTCCCCTAGTGTGGGTCAAAGGTTGTTCAAATGTCTCGCTGTGTCAGTAAGACATGCTCAAATTAATGGTTGGTTTATTTATGACCTTTTGGGGCCCCATGGCACCCTGGGATGTGTCCTGTTGCTTCAGTATGGGAGCAATAGTAGACTGTTACTCTGCTGCTGTTGAAACAAAATGGTTTCAAAGTGAGCCATGTCACAGTGTGGACTTTCCCAATGTTAGCAGTTCTTTTTTTAAACGGTTTTCATGTTCAAGTCATTTCATAAAGGTTTAGCATGTGGATTTTTTACATTTATTTTCATGACTGACTGTGTTTAGTAAAATACATTGCAATTAGGTGCTTGTAAAACAGGTTAGAATTTGATAACCAAACCTACATGAGTAAACCAAACTGAAAATGGATCACAAGTTTGTATTTTCCCAGCAAATGTATATGTATTGTATGCAATTGCATTTTTAGTGTTTTTTCTTTGTTTCCAAGAATGTTAAAAAGCGATGTGATGTTGAAAAAGTGATGATGTGATGTTTTGAGTCAATACTGACATTTGTAATAAGAAATTGTCTGATACTGATCTGATTTATCAATTTACAGTTTGAGTCACTAATAAAATTCCAAAATTCTGTCTTCGGCAGACATCTTTAATTGCATTGCATAATAATGCAGTTCAAACTGAAAAAGAACTAAAGGCTTACTTTGAGTTAATATGGGTGTAAATAAGATGCTGCAGTGATAGTAGTGCATGTGCTGGGTCTGATGTCAACACCCACCCAGTGCTGGTGAATGTTCCCTTTTTTTGTGTGTGCAAATGACTCAATATATTATGGTCACGAGGCTACGAAGGATTATCCTATTTGATTTACCATCATGAGGTGTCCTGATTTACCATCAAACAAAGTACTTGAAGTGTGGTAGCTTTTCCCCCAGGAGTCACTTTTCCAAGACCATTGCCTTTTGTCTCTTGTCCATGGATCGTCTTGTTGGGAAGGTGGCTGAAGTCCTGGGGAACGTCCTCCAACTTGCTGGGAATTTTCTCCTGGTACACCTTGTGCCTTTTACCATCATGGTTGACAGATCAATAGTTCTCAGCATCTCAAACCAATAGTGATTACTGATATCGGAAATATTTTCTTGTAGGGTGGCAGAGCTCTACTTTATATGTCCTTTAACGCTGAGCTACAACAAGATTTTGGTTGCCTCTTTAGCTTTTTCTGTAGCACTTACACATTTGTTTGTAATAAACAAATATTAATATTAATTTTAATATATATATAAAACTATTATGTGAACCAGTTGTTAGTCCTGCACACTTGTCTGTCATCACAAAGAAATCTGTTTAGCATCTAATGTTCTTGAATAAAAGATGCAATTTTCTTCCTCACACAGTCGTATTTGAATATTGGAACAGATATGTCACTGGTAGGCATTTGATACTGACTAGTGATCTTTCAATTGGAGCATCCCTGCTGTAAAGTATTAATTGGGAATTTCCATTTTTATGTAAAATAATAAAGCTCACTGACACACTTGCAGCATGAAGCCAGTAGAGGGAACTAAACATCATCCATAAACTCATACTGTGAGGTTTTTTGAGTATCTTTATGACACTTTTGGTCAGCATTAGTTCACTAACGGTGGTCATTCCTTTCTTAGGTCTCCTTTGCGCTGGTTCCATCCAAATTATAATTGTACTTCCATTTCATCTTTTTAGAGCAACACGGTGACTTCCCAATCAGAAGGTTGTGGTTTTGATCTCCAGCCCTTTCTGTGTGGAGTTTGCATGTTCTCCATGTGTTTTCTCTGTCAGGTGGCTTTGAGACTCTTAAATTCTCCATAGGTGTGAATGTGTGTCTGTGACGGACTAGGGATCTGTCCAGGACGTCTGGGATAGGCACCAGCCCCCCATGTCCCTGAATAGGAAGAAGCAGGTAATAAAAAAAGAATTGTATAGTTTGATAACAAATTGTAGAAGTATACTCTTGTGATATCTGCAGAAATTACAGGACAACTTAAAAGTATTTAGGATAATGTCAAGCTAGCACAAATGCAATGTTTTGTCTTGTAGCTTTATATTCCTGATTTATAAAGGTTGTAGGGAGGCAGAAGGTGTAAGATCTTCACTAAGCAGCCACTGTCCCTGGACCTGTGTCCTCTGAGACCTTGGGTCCTGATAAGAGGAAGAACATTGTTTTGACTCAAGGTTCAAGTGAAAAGCTGCAAATGTGCAGCCAGCAGGTGGGACCTTAAACTCTCTGATAGGATCCTCACAGTCGACACTGTGGCCGAGAGGGCAGACATCTGTGCTCTGTACTAGGGTTTGACCAATATGGGTTTTGAAGACTGATTCTGATAGGAAAATCCTCCAAAGTGAGTCCCATCTGTCAGTCCTCCATTTGATGAGACATTTTATGGTTAGGGGATAGAATTAGTGTTATGGTATAGCTTGAGATTCTGCATTTAGAGTTAGGGGGTAGCATAACGGTTTGACTGATATGTGTTTTTGAAGGCCGACGCCAATTATATTGAAGATTAAAGCTTACAATAGCCAAAATGTTATGCAGATATAAAAAATCTTTCAATTTGTCCATTTTCATGGCAAGTAGTAGTAAATGCCAGAATTGTATTCTTGTCAGGCTGGAAAAGCATCTGAAACAGCATTTAGACCATCATGGGACACTAAACTCTCCATTGACACAGAATAATCAAAAATATAAATTCATACATGTGTGGAATCAGATGAAAATCACATTAGAATCAGTTCAGGTTAAGGCCTTCCCATAGACAACCAGTGTAGTACTGATCAGTTATACTACATTAAATATGTAATCAATTAAACAGCATCATATCATGTGGATGACACTGACTGGACCAGATCCGATTTTTAATTGAAGGCCAATATCGGCCCCATATCTCAGTCTAACCCTACCCTGTACACACACTCGGCCACAACCTCGTCACCAGTATGATGATGTTCAACACGTGCAGCATGAAGTAACCAAGACTCAGCATGGCCTCAGGGACATTTTCTAGGTTGGCCAGCTGTTTGGCCTTCAAGCTGATGATATGCTCGCCCCGTTACTACTTATCACGCGTCTTGACTGTAAAAGAAAACATTTTCATCACATTTTATCAGCATTTGTTTCATATGGAAGTCACAAGCTTTAATGTGACTGTGTATTAGCAGCGCAAACATTGCCCCTTAACTCACCACTTTATTATAGCAACCGCGACTCCACTCCTTTCCTCGGAATGCCGTCCTTGCTTTAACATTTCTGAAAGGGATTACCTATAATCTCCCTTCAGCCCTCTGGATGTTGGTCAGGGTAACATTCCCCTACCCCATGTGGTTTTCAAGCAGACATACAATATGAAGTTAAATATATATCTAAACCAAATTGTCTCAAGGGATTTCTCCAAAGCCTTGGTGAAGTTCATGTTTTTTATTAACAAAGAAAATAACAATATTTCACCTTTATCATGTCTGTGAAGTCAGATTACTCATACAGTTTTGAAGACTATTCCGTCCAACATATGCAAACAGCAGAAACTATCTTTGTTTTCAATGTCAAAAGGATAAAAGCAAGGTTGACGGTATTGATGGTATTCAATAAATTAAATAAATACAACTAATCCAAACATTACAACAACAACAAAAAACGTAAGTAGATAGTTTGTCTGGGGAGAGCTTTGCCAGAGTAACTTTGTCCATCAGCCAGGCACTGAGTATATTTGACACGGAGCAGAACTTCACTTGTAAATAGATGAACTCGTGTCCATTGCCCAGCCACAGTGGCAATAATATCTGCAAACAGTGGTGAAAATAAAATTACATAGGAGATTATCCATTTGGCCCAATTAAAAAACCTATAAACATGTTCCACCCTGCAGAAATCGCATTCAGAAACTAGGGAAACTCCCAGGAATGACGGGTGTGTCGCTGGCTTGGATACAATGACAGCTGCAAGGTTTCCAGCTCAGCTTTGCTCCCTGCTGACCTTTCATTTCAGCAAGTGTCGCAGTTGATCCTGGAGGTTTTTTGAGTGTTCCACACTGGAGGAGGAAAATAAAGAGGCGATATGGGAGAATCAGTGTAATGCCATCAGTTTATGTTATGGCTCTCCGTTTAGACGGTGATGCAAAGCCATTTCCACTCAACCATAAACAGAGCTTCATGTTTAGACTTACTTCTTCTGGATGGCCTCTTGTCTGGGTGATAGAGAGACATGATTATCATTTCAGCACTTTTTCCACAGTTTTAACAAAAATAAAAGTGTTTCCCACATGTTTATGCGTGGACAGCTCATCAGTACTTACTGATATTGTAAATGGGTGGTGATAATGGACATTTTTCTCAGACTCTGGAAGACAGATGGTAATGATGTTGGAATTGTGCCATCTTGTGGCTCACGGTAGCAGATAACTACTTCAGTGTCTATACATGTTCTAATACTTACATCCTCAGAGTGCAGGATGGCATCCTCCTGAATAACCATATTTCTGGCTGCTTGACCAAGAAGCTGGAAGAGAAATAAGGTAAATCGCTTAACAACAGCATAACGTTAACAACAAGCAACAGTTTAACCGACTACCTAACGTTACTTCATAGCCCCCGATGCGCGCCGTTGTCTCGCGTGGTGTCACGCCAAGCTCCCTTCAAAAATCCGACAGTTACATGCTTTGTTTACTGGTTCGGGTCATACAATGTGACTCGATGCGTGTTCAGCCTCGTTAGGAGCCACTTGTCAAGCAATTACCTAAAGAACATTTTGTAGAATTGGTTCGTCTCATGTTCCCACAATCCCCTTCCACCAAAATAACGTTAGCTAACTACATTGTAGCACCCAGTGTGAACCAATTATACAAGTTAAGATATTATCAAACGTAAATGTGCTGCTCGGTAGGTTATCAATACACCGAATTTACCAGAAGACGCGAATGTTTTGTTAAAGGGTTTAAATCAAGTTCTACGACGTGTGTACGCTTGCTGATTAACAAGACGCAGTAAATTGGGCGTTTATAAAAAAGTTTAGGTTTAACCATGGAGGTATGCGGGCTAGCTATTTCCCCTCCTACACCAATTTCCTTTTTATCTCCAACATTGCATGTGTTGTTGGTCAGCATGTATACTAATGTTTGTAACGTTATCGTGGAAAAGTAAAATATAAACAAATGCATTCTGTAGAGGAAGGCTTAGCTACTTTCAAAGACTCCACAGTTAGAATTAATTCCTGCTAGCTTGTCACTACTAGTGTCAAGCCAACCAGAAGGAAAAGAAAACTTCCAGGCACCATTTCCAAAATAAAACCCTTATTGACCAACATCATATATGGTTGTAACGAGCTTTTGCGTCGTGGTGACGCTTTTATTTTGAAGGACATATTAGTTCCAATGGTATCCTGGTCTTCTCCGGCTGACTTGACGCAGCTGTTAGCAATGACCATAACATCATTAAAGACGGGTTGTACCGTATTACCTCCTGGCTCCGTGACCCCTTCAGCACCTGGCGGGTCAGTGCGATCACATCCCCGCTACAAAAGCCAACTTTGTCGGACAGTAAACCTTTGACAGACTGGCCAAACCGCGGTTGTGACTCCGCTGAAGCCATTGCCACTAAAGCGCTTTAGCTACCTACGGCACATCGGCAGAGCCAAAAAGCATTCCGTTTTTCAAAGTTTAGTTTAAGGCATAATGTAGTATGGCAGAGAGACAATACACGTTATGTCATTCAGCAGCCTCAGTACTATAAACAGACTTCCAACACTGTTAAAAGAAGATCTGTCACCTAACTTATTTAGCACTCTGTCTTGTCCACTATGAACAACACCGTTCATTAGTAAGTCATTTGTGAAGAGGTGAAAAAACGTTTTTGTTCATTAAAAAGAGATGCAAGTTCACCCAACACTGTTGTCTACTTCATTGTTCATATTGGTCACTAATTGTTTAAATTAATGTCTCATACCCTACGAAAAGACAGCAGTTTTCCTATAATACATTTTACAAGATATACTACTATACTATGGCCACATCACTCCACTTTTAGCTCTAATACACACAGATCAGAAGTTAATTTAAAGTCTCATTAAACATTTTCAAAGCAATTCATGGTTTGGTGCCAGATTATATTTGTCTTGCTGTTTTTAAGTTGACGTTTTGTTAAAGGCTCCATGGGCCTCTTATTCCACAGTTGTGACCTGCTATTACCTGTGTCTTTTATTTCTTTTCCTATTGCCTTCCCCATTCTGGCATTGGGTTGCCAATTGCTGCTGTAACACCTGAATTTCCCCTAGGGGATCAATAAAGTGCATCTAATCTAATCTAATCTAAGTAGGGCCGAACGGTTACCGGGGAAACTTCATGCAGTTCCACGCAGTTCCGGACTCGTGAGAACGGTTACCATTTCTGTTTCCACCTGTTGGGCTGCTAAAAGCAGGACTAGGAAGTATCTAAGAAAAACTAGTGACGACAGCAAGTGACACAGTGGATCAGCGACGGCGTCTTTGTGTATGTAATACATCTGCAGTTGTCCTTGCTCTTTTGTTCTGTTCTGGTTCTCGTTTGGCCGTACCGTGGAAAAGAGGTTATGTACAGTATATCAACTCTCTTAAGTATTGTTTGATTTGTTTATTTCCTCTATAGGACTTTATAACGTTGTTTTGATAAGTGAAAATAAAAGGATTTATTTTCAAGTATAAAATATAAAAACTAAACTACTGTATAGAATATCCTATAGGGATATTTTGCAAATGTTATAGTGATACTATAGGAAATAGAACTACCATGAAGTACAATAAGGTCACTATAAAGTCAGTATTGTCACGATAAAGTCCCTATTATGTGAATATTACAGTGATTATTTTTAGTTATGGGCGTCATGAAGTGCATCAAAAGTGAATGAACATATTTTGTTTAAATTGGCATAGACTCCAAGAGATAGCACAGCGTCAAATATTCAGGGTCGAGGAGCTGGCATTGAAGGAGCTGTATAAAACCCTGGCCCTGCTGCAGCCTCGGGGCTTTCTGCAGCGCTGTTCCAAGCATCACAGACGATGCTTGACCTCTGCTGAAGCCAGACTCCTCTCTCGGGGCCCTCTAGTGCGGCTATGGCTTGGTTTTTGTGTCTTTTTGTGTTTTTGGCAGTTGTACTGGCTTTGTTGGTGTTGCAGGTGAAGCTCAGGACGTTCTTGCGGGGCCGCCAGGGGCCTCCCAGCCTCCCAGTGCTGCCCATCATTGGCAGTCTGCTGAGTCTGCGAAGCTCTCGTCCGCCACATGTGCTTTTCCAGGACCTGCAGGTGAAATATGGACAGACTTACTCTCTGATGATGGGCTCACACAACGTCATCATAGTCAACCAGCACGTACATGCCAAAGAAGTCCTGCTGAAGAAAGGAAAGATGTTTGCAGGAAGAGCCAGAACTGTGGGTGACTCAATATTTCTCTTCTTCTTCTTCTACTATTCTTCCTATTCGTAGTAATTGTAATTGTTTAACCAGGGAGCCTCATTTAGATTCAGATCTCTTTTTCAAGAGAGATCTGAGAACAAAAAATGCCTCAAAAGTGACAATACAATTCAGTCAAACAGTCAGCAACATACAGGCAGAGTGATTATAAAAAGCAATCACAGATGTCATAGAAAATGTGAGATATCGTTGCTTTAAAATCATTTAGAGGGACATGATATTTAAATTTGACAGTCTGCTCCATTTATAAAGGCAAATTTGGGGTGAAATGTGCTGGAAATGGGCAAATAGTAACTGAGCTATTCAGTAGTAGAGACTTGTGGATACATATTCATTCTCATATACATGTCCCTTCTCAGTGTTAAAGAAGATTGATATCCGGTAATACAATTACTTTAATTTACTGCATTAATAGCTTTAAAATGATTGGGCAGCATACAAAATGTCTCCATGATCAAATACAGACTTGATTGTGGATTGTATTGTGGTTTTTCTATTGTCAAAACACAAGGACACTTTGTTTCTATACAAAAGTCCAGTTATTGTCCTGGGTTTAGTTACGTTATTATTGATGCTGTTGTACTTTCCGTCCAGTTCATTCTTTTTATTGTTGTTC
This sequence comes from Acanthochaenus luetkenii, assembly GCA_900312575.1. Classification (NCBI taxonomy): domain Eukaryota; kingdom Metazoa; phylum Chordata; class Actinopteri; order Beryciformes; family Stephanoberycidae; genus Acanthochaenus; species Acanthochaenus luetkenii. Next base: position 18,052 of record OMOT01080978.1, read on the forward strand.
ATCTATATAATGCATGTTTAATGAAGGTAACCACAGATGTGCTGACCAGAGATGGGAAAGACATTGCCTTTGGAGACTACAGTACTACTTGGAGGTTCCACAGAAAAATAGTGCATGGAGCCCTGTGCATGTTTGGAGAAGGCTTAGCTTCCATCGAGAAGATCAGTGAGTAGAATTTATTCTAGACTCATATTCATAAGGTCAACGAACCTGCACTAAAAACTACTTTAAATTGGCTGGTGAAAAACATGTCCTGGTTCTAATGCTGCAATCCAGAGTTGTTTGTTGTCCGATTTAATTCTAGTAAAAATGCAACGGAACGGCCCTGCATGTTGCAATTACAATTAGGAAGCTCAGGCAAGGCAGTTATCTGACGTCACTTCAGCCTGGTGGCATACACTGTAAACGCTACACAGCATTAACATGTTTATAATCCTCAAAATACACCTAAATGACATTCTTAGCATTTATCAAAACACCTGGTGTGTGGTAAATGGTTAAACATTTACATTTTATATGTAAAGTTGCACATACAGTTCCTGTTTCTTCACTGGCTTTTCCGAGCTGGACCACTAGAACACACAGACATTGAAATTATGAACTGGGAATGTCTAACTTCCGACTTTGAAATGAATGCGGCATACGATCTGACTCGGATGGTGCCCTTTCTTCCTCTCTCACTCACACTTTCATCCTCCATATCCCTCTCCATCCATTTTCTCTCCATCTCTCATGTTCAAGTTGCTTTCACTGCCCCACAGTCAGGCCTGTGCAATTTATTGCAGAAGAAATTTGCTCAGAGATTTACAATGCATACCAAACTTCTGTGCAATAATGAACATAAAAACAACAAATAGACAATATAAAGTGCAACCATGCCGTATGCACATTCAAGTTCACAGCACTAGATATCATCCTCCATCGACCAGCCAAACAGTTCTATTTCAATTCACTTCAATCCGCATGAATGTTAGATGAGCAGTATTGTCAAAGCATCTTAATATAATTTCATTTAAAAAAAATAGTATAAAACAATAAACATCTATAGAATTGACTTTGTTTGTGTGTGTGTGTGTGTGTGTGTGTGATAATGAAGGATCTGGGTTGCTGTATATGCACAGTGAGTTCTATGTGTATGGGGCTGAATGTCAATGTCAATCAGACACATGCAGACAGTGCTGCATGCGAGTGCGGTGACCCTGAACAGACTGCCGAACATATCATTACCACCTGCCCCTTATACAGACCACCCTCGGAAGCCGGCTTCTTCGACGTAGGACCAGAGATGCGGAAATGGCTACACGACACTGAGTTAGACATCTGATGATGTTACACGAAAGAAGAATCAGACACATTCAATAATTGACAACATTGTCAATAATAATGAATCCCAATATGATTAGTTCAGGTTGGCTATAGAAAGAACAACACTCAGATGTAACAGTTTATTTTCTCCTATCAATTCAAATTCAGTATGTTTGTATTGGCTTGATTGTGTTTTCTTTATATTCCCATATCCTTCTCATTTGTTCTATATTGCCTATTTACTTTTATCTTTATATTTCCACATACTTCATACTGCATATATTTCATACTAGTTATACCAGTTATTTTGCACACCCTAATAATACTGTACAGTACAACGTAACATAGCATAGCATAACATAGCGTGGCACAATATGACATGACATAATGCAGCCATCCACATGGTCTCTCTCCTCATTCGTCTCCAGTCTGTCGAGAGGCCCAGTCACTGTGTGTCGTCCTGTCTGAGGCAGCGTCTGGTGGCCTGACATTGGATCTTTCTCCAGAACTGACTCGGGCCGTCACCAACGTCATCTGTTCGCTCTGCTTCAACTCCTCCTACTGCCGAGGAGACCCGGAGTTCGAGGCCATGCTGCGCTACAGTCAGGGCATCGTGGACACCGTGGCCAAGGACAGCCTGGTGGACATCTTCCCTTGGTTGCAGGTAGATGACACAGAAAACATTGAAGAAATTGGGTCATTGAAGCAACAAATATCAATAGGATGCAGCACAAAGTAACATAACATAATTAAAGGTGCTACATGTGTTGTTTGTAAACATCAACATATCATTGTCAAATGAATTGTGATACCTTGGTATAATTACCGTAAATAAATAAATGATAAACCATAGTGGAGACGATTGGTAGACTCTATCTCACACCAGGACCACACTTTCCATAATCCGTGTTACTTCCTGTCATAAAGAGGATGTTGCTACTTGCTCTGCACTGGAGGAACAGCGCCCTCTTCCTGTTTTGTGCCCTAAAGTAATCCAGCAGACTTCTCATCAAACCCAACCAGTGTAAAATGCAGTGTAGAGGCTGACAATCTTCTCAGCAACGATCTTGTTTGTTTATGGTAATCATAGGATTACTAATATCTCAAAATACATTAATGATTACAATGCTACATTTACATGTAGCACCTTAAATAACATAGCAAATGTGGGATGGGGGGTATTTAGTAAACACATCACAACCGTCAATTTCAGTACTAGAACGTGTTACGTAGAAATAAGAAAGATATGGCCATGTGAGGAAAACAGTATGTGAATGTACAGCATCTACTGTATACAGGATGTGCAAAATGTGTGTTATGTTCACATTAACAGGTCATACAGACAGTGTCTAGTTCTGTAGATGTACATTGTAAAAAACGATTTACCGTATCAAATATATTTAATTTACAGGTGTAGATAACATATGTACAGAATGTGCAGATTCTAATAATGTGCAGTACTAGCTGTTCAGCTTAAACTCAAAATGTATGTTCTCATTCTCATGATACACTGGGAGTCATTATAGAAACAATAAAATGACCGACCACTGTCCTTTCTCCCTCAGGTTTTTCCCAACGCAGACCTGCGTCTCCTAAAGCAGTGTGTTTCAATCAGGGACAGTCTTCTTCAGAAGAAATATGACGAACACAAGGTAGGCTTCTTATAGAATAGTGTTGAAACACATCCAAACTGTGAAGAACAAATGCATAAATGAAAGATATGTAAAAATAAGAGTGACAGCATTATGAGGGTGTGCAGCATGACAGCAGTAGAACATCAATCAATTCAATAAAAAATGGGATTAAAAAAACTTTTTAAGGCTATTTGATTTGTTGATAATACATGGAGGTGACACAGGAATATTTCTACTTACTACTAGGCATCATTCGATATGGGTATTTGAAGGCTGATACCGACAGTAATATTTTTTAGGTCGAAGCTGCCGATAAATTATATTTTGTACCAGTGTTCAAACCTTAAAATTTGACCCCAAAATAAATACTTTCCAAAAAATCTAATTCAGTGTTTCCCCCAGCATTTTATTCTCGTCAGGATGGAAAAGCCTCAGAAACAGCATTTAGACCATGGGACACAGCATTGAAACCTAGAATAAGAATAAGAAACATATTCATGCATACTTGTGTGGAATCCAATCAACATTTTGCATTAGAATCAATTCAGCTTAAGGTTTTCCCATAGACAACCAATGTAATATTGATCAATTCTATAATAAATATGTAATCAATCAAACTGCATCATATCCATCATATCAGAGGTGGACGACACTGATTGGACCATGGCAGATTTTTAATAAACGGCCAACATTAGTTCCATATATCGGCAAACAAATTGGTCTAACTCTATTTGCTACTGTACTCATTATTTGGCTGCCATATATAATGGTGTCCCCTAGGCAGACTACAGTGACCATGTCCAGAGAGACCTGCTGGATGCCCTGCTGAGAGCCAAGCGGAGCGCCGATAACAACAACACAGCCGAAATCAGCGCAGAGTCGGTGGGCCTCAGCGATGACCACCTCCTGATGACTGTGGGTGACGTCTTCGGAGCCGGCGTGGAAACCACCACCACAGTGCTCAAATGGGCCATAGCCTACCTCATCCATCACCCACAGGTAAGGCCAAAGCAGGCAGGTGTGTGTGTGTGTGTGTGTGTGTGTGTGTCGTGCGTGCATGCGTGCGTGAGTGAGGGATTAAGTTGAACTTCATGCAGAGGTTTTTCAGTTGCATCACAAATCTCTTAGCAACCACATCTGGTGCCATTATGAAGGTCAAGTGGAGAACTGGCTGTGTGCAAATAATGTTAAATATACTGTATAACAACCAAGCTAGAAAAAGATTGTGGCTGTAGATCCATTCAATAATGTTACAAGTAAAAGTTAATAGTCCGATGAGGTAGATTTGTTTCTTGTGTCTTGTCTTTAGCCCTAGTCTCTGAGTTGTAGCTTGAGTCAGCTCAGTTAACCTGAACCAACTGTTAGCTAGCTAACTAGCCAGCAGATCAGTTTAGTAAAGCAACTAATGTTAACGTTAACATGTGACTACTGGCCACTATTATTGCTAGTTTCTACTAAATCTGTTACCTAGTGTAATCAGATGTGTTAACAACTAAACAGTGATGGTTAGCTAGCTAACAAGCTGACATTATCCAAACACAAAATCAATCAGCTGTATTGGTGATGAAATTATCAGTTCCCTGTCACAAACAGCACAGAAATGAGCCATGTCTATTCAATCAGCTGTTCTCAGCCACTACTGCCCAAGAGCTTAGGACCTCTAACATGGCTGCCAGAGAGTGCGTTACATCACCTGAAAGACATGTGTTCATGCAATAGTGGTTGTCCGCTACAGCAAGAACACTGTCAATACCTCCTTGAGAAAATCAAATGAATCCACAACCATAACTGCTATGAACAGTTTAGCCAATAGAAGTGGCGTGGCGTCCACTAGGGGCGCTATGGCGCCGCCCCACCTGCCGGCCCAAGTGGAAAAAAACTATTCCAATAGATCAATAATTTGTACAATTGTGGTCTGTATGTGTATGAAATTAAATTGTTATATTCACATAAATGATATATTCTAATAGAAAAGTGGGATGACTGATGAAAAAACACTGCTTGCAGCCTTTGTCTGAGTGCCGAAGGGCGTAATTTTTTACGCCTGACGGGAGCAGCGAAAGTTGAATGGAGCCGAACCGGCTCACACTGGATTGGTTGACGACAGCTCGCGCTGAATAAAGCGGCTATCCAGGGCGTATTGACATACGCCCGATTTGGTAGATTGTCGCCATTGCGGCTGCATGCATAGATGTTAGTGAGCAGGAAGTCGGGAGAGTAAAGTCAGCTAGCTTTAGTGGCTAATGTAACAGTGGCTAACGTGCCGGAGGAACAACCTGCTCCTAACTGATGATTCTGTGTTTGAAAA
>OMOT01080979.1:0-21235 GCA_900312575.1 Acanthochaenus luetkenii
AGGCGTTACTAGCGAACAATGGCGAGGTATTGTGAAGACCTATCGTATCACTGTTTATTTTACGTGTTACGTTGGCACAATGTTGTTCTGAATATGCGAACGTTATATTGTGCGGTTGTTTAACATTTTTATGCACTTTATATATTTTTTTACGTATGTCTTATTTTGAAAGCACGTTACTGGCGAACAATGGCGAGGTATTGTGAAGACCTATCGTATCACTGTTTATTTTACGTGTTACGTTGGCACAATGTTGTTATTCTGAATATACAACTGAACACTGTTACTGTGAATACGCTCTTTGCACGTTTGCACAATGTTGAGTTATTGTGAATGTGCTTAATAAAGTTTGACTGACTGAACTATCTGACTGTTTTGTTTCGCTTAATGCTCCTTATAGTCGGGTGCTTTATAGTCGGGTGCTTTATAGGCAGGTGCTCCTTATAGTCAGGTGCTCTTATAGTCAGGTGCTTTATAGTCCGTTGCTCCTTATGGGCCGTTGCTTTATAGGCAGGTGCGCCTTATAGGCAGGTGCGCCTTATATATGGCAAAAGATCGCAAATAGACCATTCATTGACAGTGCGCCCTATAGGCCGGTGCGCCCTATGGGCCGCAAAATACGGTACCAAAATGGCCCCCAAAACATACTGAACTGTGATACCTCTACTAGCTAGCTTTTTTGTTTTTTCCATATCTTGTCCTACCCTCAGGCAACCCACCCAGGATGCCCCCGAGGAGGTCCGTGCCCGTGACTTCCGCAGGGAGCTGGAGGATAAGGAACGTGTGGCTGTTCGTGAGAAGACCAGAGAAAGGGGACCCAGAGGTGCATCTTGCTGCGGACATTAGACTAACATTTACTGCAGAAAAAAAAATGTTGCAGTGGAATCTTTTTTGACCGGGGATCCATTGATCCTCACTTTACCTTAAGTTGATATTCACTTAAAATGTTGCATGGTCCCTCATTTTCCAGAGCATACCACATCATCCTCAAAGCGGCCCAGGCTGGATCAGATCCCAGCAGCCAATCTGGATGCTGATGACCCTCTCACTGATGTAAGTGCTTGTCTAAACGGACTAAAGACTAAATGGACAGGAACTGGTACTTAGCTGGTATTACGCTGCCTCACTGATGTTGTTTGTGTGGGGCTATAGGATGATGAGGAAGAGGACTCAGAGGAGGACAGCGATGATGACGACACCGCAGCTCTGCTGGCAGAACTGGAAAAGATCAAGAAGGAGCGGGCTGACGAGCAAGAACGCAAAGTAAAGTATTGTCTCGCACTGATCTGTTAGTCTACCAGCTGTCTGACCGCAAATTAGACCCCTGGATACAAATATTACATTTGGGAAAGGACAAAATGTTACCTTATTTGATCAAGTAAATGTATTTATCATCCCGTCTCAGGAGCGGGAGCAAAAGGCAGAGGAGGAGAGGATTCGCATGGAGAATATCTTGAGCGGCAATCCGTTGATTAATTTGGCAGGGCAGCAGCAGCAGCAACTGCTAAACCCGACTCCGACTGCATTCATTGTCAAGAGGAGGTATGACACACACAAACTGCATGAGTATTGCTTTTGAAGGAAATAGTCAGTTGACTCACCATTATTCACTAGGGCTGGGTGTCGCCACTGATTTCCAGAATTGATTCCATTCTGATTCACAAGGTCCCAATTCGATTCTCGATTCGATTCAATATCTATTCGGTTAGGGATGTTTCAGTTACGACACCAATTTTTCTTGGAAATAGTGCAAGAAATCAGTTTTTGGTGCGGGGAACATGTTGAAAAACAGTCTTGTAAAACCTCTGGACATTGGACTGGGAGTTTTGCGGGAGCTCCTATAAATACAACTTACGTTAATATCGTCAGACGCAACATGGCGGCGTACGTTTGTTTTGGTAAGAGAAATATAACAAACTGTTTAACACATTATATAATAGGGCTGTGTGTTTATACTCTGCGTAGTGCATCAGATTAGATTAGCTGAATAAATATTGTTACATTTAGGGTTACAGGCAACATCAAGCACAATGAACATCTCTGTTTTGAAAAGGTTTGAAATTATATGTGAAAAGCATACAACAACATGGTTTGAAATTATATGTGAAAAGCATATAACAACATACTCGATAAGCTCCGATATGTCCAAAACTCTGCTGCCCGCGTGCTCACCTCCACCCGCCACTCTGACCACATCACTCCTGTCCTCCACGACCTCCATTGGCTCCCGATCAAATACAGGATACACTTCAAAATACTTTTCATCACCTTCAAAGCTATCAACAACCTGGCCCCCACCTGTCTCTCTGATCTCCTCTACCGCCACACTCCTTCCTGTCGCCTCAGGTCTGCTGATGCCAACCAATTACATTCCATCAGGTCTAAGCTCCGGACCTGGGGCGACAGGGCCTTTGCTGCAGCTGCCCCCTCCCTCTGGAATGCCCTCCCCAGCCATATCCGCAATGCCAACACCCTACCGTCTTTCAAAATAGCCCTCAAAACCCACCTTTTCACTCTTGCTTTTGACCCATAGTTTTTTTTTTGTCCATCCATCCATCTTCAACTGCGTCCTTTCCTAAGTTAGCCGTATCATCAGCAGATGGTTACTGTAAAATGATGACGGAGGCTAAGCGGTCCAGATTACATACAGAGCCAAGCTCGTGATAAGAGCTGATGATCCATCACATGAAAAGTTTTTCTGGTTGTAAATCGGTGGAATAATTAGCGCAACTGAAAATCGTTTAACCGGCAAAAAAATGCAACAGCGTTTCGTTCTGTCACGCTCCTGTGTTTTGTTTGTTATTCCAGTCCACGTGTAGAGAACATAAAGCGGGGTCGGGAATTATGTAAAATATGGCCGTAAAGCAGTTCTGCTCACTTTTTTGCGGCAATGGCAATGGAAACGATAGAGGACAATACCTACGAGAGACGTTTTTCTATCGTCCCATGACATATATCATCGAACAACCCTAGTGCTTTTGTTCTGCTGTTTTGTTTTGATGTCATATTGATATTGTAAAGCGTCTTTGAGCATTATGAATAGCGCTATATAAATGTTATGTATTATTATTAGTAGTGATGGTGGGCGGTACCAACATTTTGTGTTCGAAAACTATACCGATATTTTATGTAACACTTTTACAGATATCAATAATTTCTTAAATGAGAATGTTTTTTTTTTAAACGATAATGATAGTAATTACTTTTTTAAATGATTATTATAACATTACAATTAAAAAAATGAAGTTGTGATGACGTTCTAAAAGGATAGAGGTATTACAATTCTATCAAACCCACTAAAGTTGACCAAATAATGAACACTATTTGTATTTTGGCTTTATAGTTGTCTTACTGCATTAACAAAGAGCTGTACGTTTCATATCAGTGCCAAATGGTAAACAATTTTAACTTGACTAAAAAGTAAGTAACGCGTCTACCTGGATATGTTCTGCCTCCTGTCTGACCGGGTGGTGCAGGTGACTTGGTTTTCTGGGCATCTTCTTGTTGTCGCTCCACTTCCTTGTAACTTTCGGGATGTGTGGTTTTTAAGTGTTTCTGCTGTGTGGTACCTTCTTGTCACAGATAGTGAATCTGGCTATACATTTTTGTACTGGTGAAAAGTAGCACCACGCCACGTTTCCGATCGGACTCGACCATCCTCCCAATAAGGAAGGAAGGAGGGTGCGTGCAATTCTTCCTTCAAGTGGGCATATATTAAAAGATAGTTCTCTGGAGTCGATATCGGATCATTCGAATGAAGATCGATTTTTATCTGAAAATCGTTTTTTTTAAACCCAGCCCTACTGTTCACCAACAATCAGACTGAGGCTTTGATGTGACATAACTACATTGTCAATGTTTTTTAGTTTTTTATTTCTTATCCTCTTCTAAGGTGGGATGATGACGTTGTGTTCAAGAACTGTGCCAAAGGAGTGGATGATGCACGGAAGGAGAAACGCTTCATCAATGATACCCTACGCTCTGAGTTCCACAAGAAATTCATGGAGAAATATGTAAAGTAGAGGACTTTGAAGTTTTTTCTCATTTCACTGCTCTCCTCCCTCCAGCTGAAAAGGACGCTGTCATCAATAACGGGAAATATCATCAATCCCAGGAATGATGCATTGCTATTCATGAGACATTAGGCTTTGTATAGTCAACACTTAAAATATTGTATATAAGTGAGCTGGTGAGTTATACCCTATGAGTAAAGATGAATATGTGTATGAGGTTGGTAAAATGTGTTTCTACATCTGAGTGTCTCTATTTTGTTTTGTTTTTTAAGTAATTTCAATAAACATAAAAATTCTTGGAAGGTGAATGTCATTCTGCAGTATGACCTCTGTTCATGGCTTGTGTCATCAGAGGTTGGATGTTTTATTCTCACTTTTTCCTTCATCTTATTTTTTTTGTTTGGGTGCCTCTGTGTTGGAGTCATAATGAAGCACTCATTTATCAAGAGGTCAGCGTAACTTGCTGTAGGACTGACTAAATGTGTCAGATGTGTTAACATGAGTGACTAGTGAGCTATTGCATTTGGTCGGGTCTCTTTAAGTCAACACTTTTAGCTCGCAAACAAACGAGAACAAAGTGGATTCTGACCATTTATAAAATAACAAAACCCAAACCTTTATCAAACCTTAATGATGATTTAATAACGTCACAGGTTTAAGTGTTCGCTGTGTGGTTTCTAGCTTTGAGAGAAAATATGTTAATATACTGTGTGGACTATCCTAGAACATGGGAATAACATTCAAGTACCTTAAATTCCCACAGATTGCCTGTAGTGTAAATCACATGTTCACAAGTTCACTGTGAATTATAGTGACAAATGAATATTTCTAAAACTACCTCTTTATAAAGGTATTACTGGAACACGTACACACATTAGAATGCTTTTGCAGACCATGGATGTTTATGAAGACGGTTTCACCCAATTTACATTTTCCCTCTTGGATGAAACTCACAAATCATAGATAATTGCTAAAAAATGATCAAAGGCATTGTGAAAGTCTTTAGGATGATTTAAAGACATGAATTGAGGGCATTTTGGGACATCTTCCCACCTAATTAGCCCTTGCAAAATCCAAAGAACAACTTCACTCAGTCAATTTAGCAATACATAATACTTATATATATATATATATATATATAGCGCTCGATGTGGTCACATGCAACATCAAAGTGATCTAGCATCTTAAAAATGTTTCTAATGTTCTGCATATTCTCTCACTTCTAGTAGCCCACGGGGCTCACAGTGTTGCGCTGTTGTAAATCATTGGAGTTGCGAGATGATTTATGGGATAGGGGGTAAAACGTGTTTATACTATACTAGTTTCTTATGTCTGAATTTTTCTCTAAATCTTTGCTTTTTTGTTTTGTGAATATAGTTTTCAGCCTTTTGGCCTCCTCTGATTAATCAAATCAAATAACCTGAAAATTGAAAGTTATTCTTTGGTTGAACTGTTCAATGAAGTGGTGAACTATATTTCCAGATGATACAGAATATATACCGGTACTTCCATGATGATGAGAACAACTGCTGCTGTACATGGTCAGTTTAATGCTGCCTTCGGGTGCTGTCGGAAATATTGACATATGAATTATAACGCACATGAACTATCCAACAAATTGGTAAACATGACTGGGACAGTCGGAATTGATACGAATATGGAATTGACGGTGTAACGTTTATGGGACAGAGAGCATGGAAGCCGTGTAAACGTGATTGTGAAAATTATGCACACAAGTTTTGTCTAATAAATACATTAAACGTCAATTGCATGCCTAGTGTGCATTCTCTCTTCATTCAGCCGCTGCAGCACAACGTATTTTGGTTTCTAAAATAAAACTATCCGACAAAAAATACTTATGTTACCATGTATTTCGAAGCCAACGGCCCCTTTAATGCGCCGACTAGTTGCGTTTACGATTTGATCTGAAGGCAGCGTGACATGACGGCGGAGACGGCAGGGGGCGCCATCTCCCATCACCTCGTTGTTGTGACCAGGCCTAGGGAGGCTGGGAAAAGATGGCAGCTTCCTTTTGCTGGTGGGGACTCGTTTTACTCCGAGGACGGATTTAAAATATTCGTCAGTGGATATCCTGATTTACCCCGCGCACACGACTAAGTACCCTAATACGTTTACAAGCAGAACATGGAGAAGAGCGGCAGCATCGACAGTTTGGGCTCGAAGCGTTCCTCCTCTCGACAGCCAAGTGTCGATTCATTGTCCAGGTAAAGTTAGCTCAACGCATTTTAAGCTAGCTAAGATTAGATTTCCAAGTAACGAGATGTTTTGGGTTAACGTTAGTATGTGAACGAGTCCGTTGATCAGACATTTGGTGCAACCATTCAGACACAAGCCACAGTAGCGCTGGCTTTTACATGCTAACTGTCACGAAACGTCGGCGTTGAAACCACTTAGCTAGCGGGTCATGTTGACGGTAACAAACCGGAAGTATAGCTGTGGCGTGTCCTGCCCCAAAACAACCGTGTCTTTATTCCAATGTCTTGTTATTTTCCCCAAAGAAGAGCCATAAGGATAATTTGTAATGCCGGATATCGAGATCACACTAATTTATTATTGTTAAAGTCAAAAACATTAAAATTAACTGATCTGGTGGAATTTCAAACAGCACAAATAATGTATAAAGAAACACATTATCTACTGCCAGGAAATATCCCCCCAAATGTATTTAATAGAGAAGGGGGTTATAATTTGTGGGGGAAGTTAAATAAGAAAGAAATAGTTTTTGTATTTCAATCTGTGGAGTGAAACTGGAACAGTCTGAATGTGGAGCTAAAGCAATGCTCAAACATGAACCAGTTTAAAAAGAGGTATAAGGTCACGATTCTCACAAAGCACCGGGATGAAGAAGGGCTTTGACAAGCACCAGTTGTTTACATAGATTATTAATATTTTATTTACTTTATTATTGTGGTTACAAATGTTTAAATGTAGACATCAATATATGCTTACATGATGAGCATAATTGGTGAATACATTAATATATAGATATTTTATTAGATACATATTTGGTAAAATAATAGGATATAAATATGGAAGTCAATTGATGTTTATTAATCATTGAGTAGTAGAGATGGGGTAGGATTAAATATGTTTGTACTTCTTCCTACTCCTTTTCGGACATGTTAAGTTAGTGTTTTTTTGTTTGTATTTATTTATTTTTAAAAACTATTTTGGTTTGTTTCTTTCTATTATTTTAACATGTTAGAAATAAAGATTTCATTCATTAATTCCAGCACTTCCACGTCTCGGTCTGACCGGTCTGCCCAGGCCAAGCCAACTTCTGCAATGTCCTCTGACTCCATGTCCACCTCTACAGAGCTCTCCCCAGAGCTGAGGGTTAGTAGCCTGCTTGTAGTGCAATCTGCTGCATTAGCTGTGCTTCATCAATGCATGACTCTCCTCCTGTCCCCCTCTTCAGGTTAGGCCCAAAGCTCCTGCCAAGGTATGTTGTCTCGTAGTCACAAAGAAAATGCTGCCTGGTCCTTTGAATTTAGTTTTTTCGATGGTCTAGTCACACATCAAGTCAAGAGAGCGCCCTAAGTCTCCGAGTCTAAGTCGTATCAAATGTATCCAACAGGTGCGTAAAGATGCGAACAAAGAGGAACCACAGTTGCTTCCAAATGAAACGGTTCAAGACATGGGTAGGTTTTCTCTTTGCTGCATCCAGCTGTCTAACATGGCATGCACATCCATCCTCCATACAATTAGCTTTTGTTGTGTTGTGTTGTTAGGTTATTAGTGCTTTACTTGAATGGCGAGTAGCCGCTCAATAGTGGTTAAATTGAGACATTTTTCTTTGTTTTGCTTCATAGACAAGGATGTCACCTATTTTTGTCCTTTCACTGGACCACTGAGGGGGACGCTGACTGTCACCAACTACAGGCTTTTCTTCAAGTCCATGGACAGGGTATGCTTGTTGATTTTAAAGAAAAACTTTGAATATTGAAAATATGTATTTTGGTTTTATTAATGGCATTAATTGATTTCTAGGAGCCAGCATTTGTGCTGGACCTGCCCCTAGGGGTGGTGAGTCGTGTAGAAAAGATTGGAAGCGCGTCGAGCCGTGGTGACGTGTCTTATGGACTAGTTTGCAAGGTGAGCAAGCCATGGAAATGGTCTGGAATAGCCACCGGTTTACACTAAATAGCTGTATGCACACAGAGAGGGAAATGGGTATACACAAATTCTCTGAGATTCATAAAAGCTTTATGTCCACAGTAGCATAGTTGATCATAACTCTGACAGCAGTAAGGACATTACTTGTGGTGCAACATCCTTGCATATTTACATACAGCTCTTCACCCCTGAGCCTGACCATGATCTGTTGCTCTCCCTATCTCCAGGATATGCGTAATCTACGTTTTGCACACAAGCAGATGGACGACTCACTCAGGAAGTCCAGTTTTGAAATCCTGATGAAATTTGCCTTTCCTGTTTCCAATGGGCTGGTGAGTGAGTCACTAGTTTCAGCCACACTGTTTCGGGCTGTGTAGCTCTGCATTAACTGATTATTTTCTCTCTTGTTCTCCCCAGCAAATCTTTGCCTTTGAATATGGGCAAGTCTATCCTGAAAATGGATGGAAGGTGTATGATGCTCTCTCGGAATACAAAAGACAGGTATTTAAAATGACGTGCTCCGACTCATTCTTCCCATGTTGTTGAAAGTTAGCCGCATTTTCCAGATTGGCATCTGTCCCTTATGAAATTGCTTGACGTTTGAAAACAGCTTTGTAGCTGAGCCCAAACTAGCATGTTATTATCAGTAGCTCCAACTAATTTGTGGGACGAATTGTGGAATGATAAAGTTAGCTTATTCCACCTGGACAATGTTCAGACGGATAAATACTCTTTCAAAGCTAAACGGCTTGAGGTAACTATGTAGGACTTTGCGATTGGCGAGTGTAAGGCAGGACTTCCGATCTAAACAAACCCAACTTCTCAGGTGAAGCTTTTATAATACTATTTTATGCTTACATCTTCGACCCATAAATCTCCTCCATGGATTACGTTACTACATATCTCTGAAGTTTGGATTTAATATCTTAAATGACAAGTGATATCATGAATGGGATTGAATGACATCGACAAGGTAGGGAAGACCAGTCTCATTTTAGCCAATTGTGTGATAAGGGCGTGTAAACATCCACAGAAATTTCATAAGGGAGAGGGGCCAATCTGCAAAATAAGGCTAGCTTTCACCAACAACGGAGGAATCGTTTCAATGTTATAGAAAGCTGTGACATTGATCACATGTATGCTTCTTGGAAGGGTATACCCAATGAAAGCTGGAGGATAACAAAAGTAAATGATCACCATGAGCTGTGCGACACCTACCCATCAACTCTTGTGGTGCCTGTCAACATACCAGACGAAGAGCTGAAGAGAGTGGCTGTCTTCAGGGCCAAGGGAAGGGTACCTGTAAGTGACCATTCTTCAGCATGATTGTAATTATCCTCTCTTATTTAGCTGGTTTACGGGACTGTCTGTGGTAATGCTTCCTTGTACTGGACAGGTGTTGTCATGGATCCATCCAGAGAGCCAGGCTACAGTGACCCGTTGCAGTCAGCCCATGGTTGGGGTGAATGGGAAGCGGAGCAAAGAGGATGAGAAGTACCTCCAGGCCATTATGGATGCTAATGCTCAGTCCCATAAGCTCTTCATTTTTGATGCCAGGCCTAGTGTCAACGCCGCTGCCAACAAGGTTTATTAATCTCTTGACATTATTTTAAAAAGCTGTATTCATATTTGGAGGAAACGTATTACAGTATGATGTGATACTTTATGGATCCCTGTAGGGGAAATTCTCTTGTCACTTGTCCCCTCCTCAGGGAGGTCAGCTACAGCACAGCACCCCTGGAGCTGGTAGGGATTCAGTGTCTTGCTCAAAGGACACTTCAGCAGGGTGGATGCTTGCCAACATGGGGCTTGAGCCTGCGTCATCTGGTTGAAGAACAGTCTTTCTAACACTAGGCCACCCTGTCTCCACTTTATGTTTTCCAGATGAAAGGGGGTGGATATGAAAGTGAGGATGCTTATCAGAATGCTGAGCTGGTGTTCTTGGATATTCATAATATCCACGTGATGAGAGAGTCACTCCGAAAGCTAAAGGACGTTGTCTACCCCAACATCGAGGAATCCCATTGGCTCTCCAATCTTGAGTCCACTCATTGGCTTGAGCACATCAAGGTGAGCACAATGATGCGCCACTGTAATTGTGAATTGGGAGAGGAATGAGAGTCGAAATAAAGAAGAGCTAACTCACAGCCTTTTGACCAAGTTGTGTGTGTGTGTGCATGTGTGCGTGCGTGCGTGTAGCTGATTCTAGCAGGAGCGCTGCGGATTGCAGACAAGGTGGAGTCCGGGAAAACATCAGTAGTGGTGCACTGTAGTGATGGTTGGGACCGTACAACCCAGCTCACCTCCTTGGCCATGCTAATGCTGGACGGTTACTACCGCACCATTCGCGGCTTCGAGGTGCTGCTGGAGAAGGAGTGGCTGAGCTTTGGCCACCGCTTCCAGCTGGTAAACAAGCTCTCACACTTCCTTTTAGTCCTTGCCTACGGTCATGTTAAGTCTCCCACAGTCCCTGATAACTCTTCAAGGGTGGACACTTGATCACTTGTTGAGTGTTGGGACACAATGTTGTCATGGAAAGTGCTTCATGATTACCAATAATTTAGAGTTCAGGAAATGTCTGGAACGTTTCAGGTATTTTAAAGAGTGGATGTTGCCTCAGCTAAAGTGCAGGCAACCGACCTGCATGCCTGCTGTGAGGCACTTTAGTTTTTAATTTTAATTTTAAAAACTGTCACATCTGTGGTCTCTGACCTTTCCAGTTGTGACACTGATTGTCCTTTCTTCTCCCCTCCTTTCTCTCAGCGGATCGGTCATGGGGATAAGAACCACACAGACGCAGACCGCTCTCCTGTTTTTATTCAGTTCATCGACTGTGTTTGGCAAATGACCCGGCAGGTAAGCAACAATATCTGACACTGAGGTGGACAAAATGTATTTAGCATAACATGAAATTTTAATAATTACGCTGATTTGACTTAAGTTTCCAGCAGCCTTTGAGTTCAATGAATACTTCCTGGTAACCATCCTGGACCACCTGTACAGCTGCCTATTCGGGACGTTCTTGTGTAACAGCGAACTGCAGAGGGTGAAGGAAGTAAGGGCATGTTTTTTTCCTCTTCTTCTAAGCATTTCAAACGTGCAATTGCAGTTGCCGACACAAAAGTGGGAATTACGTTTTAAATATATGTGGTCTGGCATGCTGGGATAGGCTCCAGCCCCCCGTGACCCTGAATAGGAGTAAGCGGGTATAGACGATGGATGGATGGATATATGTGGTCTGGCGTGATCATTTGAGGTTCAAGACTTTGTTGTTCCTCATGGGAAGTTTGGCTTGCAGCACGGAATACAAAACTGTACATCATCCCAATAAACCAAATACAAGAACATTCAAGACATCAAGTAGGTTTGTAGCACATTAGTGTTATGACCACAACCCCTTTTTTTTCCTTTTTTTTGAACAGGAGATTCCCAAGAGGACGGTATCCTTGTGGTCCTATATTAACAGCCAGCTGGAGGAGTTTACCAACCCTTTGTATGTGAACTACTACAACCATGTGCTGTTCCCTGTAGTCAGTTTACGTCACCTGGAGCTTTGGGTGGGCTACTACATCCGTTGGAACCCTCGCATGAGGCCTCAGGTATGCTAAAGCACCGAATTTCAATATCCTACCAAGAAACTCTTTTGCACTCCACAACTGCTCCATTGTAGTGGTTGAGTTTTGCTATCTGGATCATAGGAAAAACGTTTTCCCCTCTCTCCAGGAACCTGTGCACCAGCGCTACAAGGAGCTGTTGGCGAAGCGTGCTGAGCTGCAGAAGAGGGTGGAGGAGCTACAGCGAGAGGTGACCAATCGCTCAGCGTCCTCTTCCTCTGAGAGGGCAGGCTCGCCCACGCGCTCCATCACCCCAGTGCAGACCTTTGTTTGACATGACTTGCCCCAAGGTTGGTCAAAGAAGCTGAATCCCAATCTGCGAGAAGGTGCCCATACCCATAATCGCCAGTAGGCTGCACCAGAGAGGATTTGTGTGACAAACCCCCTCTTACCCGTGACACACTGACTACCAAAAGTCCTGTGAAGCAGATTACTGGCCTTGCATCTCTCACAGCTGAGGGCCTATAGTGTCTGCTTCTGTGTCTCAGACCACTTGACTACAGCCATACTCTACTCCTCTTCCAGGGTTGAGAGGACATGCAGCCGGATTAGATGAGTCCTGGGGAGTTACGTCGCTTCTTCAAATGTTAGACAATAGTAATTGGGCACTTAAAAAAATATTTTTTTGTCAATGCATTCAGAATGTTGTGACCAAATATGTATGATTGTTTATATGAATACATAATGTGTTATGTATGACATTCCTCTCTTTGAATAATTTGAGTTTTGTAAGATTCCTCTAACTAGTTAACATTATTTATTATCCTGTAGTTCAGACTTGTATTTATAATATTCTCAACCATGCTCTGTCTCAGTCATAAATGGAGTGAAAATGTTCTCGTGCAATGGTGAGCTGCACAGAATAGGCAATAGTGTGCTTTGTCCCAATGAATGGTCATTTACTCAAAATTGCTTGCTCGTGCTTAATAAAGTTGGGATCAGACAATATGTTATGGGTAGCAGAATGAGTTACACAACTAATTGTTTTGGGTGTTTTTTCACTAATGAACGTGAAATAATATCTGCCTTTAATAATACTCAAGACAATGGTGTGCATAGTTTTAGTTGCTAAAGTTAAACCATTAATACAGTGATTAGTCAGCATTTCTTGTGCTTATGTGAATACTTGGAATGAATACAGGACCTGACTTCAAGGAGTGAGTATGGTTTGCTACATCAGTGCATTGTGAACACAAAACCCTCCAGTCCATTTGCAGGGCGCGGTGGGGAAGCTGTATGTTGTTGAAATGAAAGTCCAATGACTGCAGCAAATATCTTTAGTTAAAATATATCAAGCGTTCCCTCTTTTATGAATGAAGGAAAATTAAAGCGTGACTGTGCTGGAGATGAATATTGGGCTGCAATGGCTCTGAAAACATTAGCCTGGCCATATTCAGTCTGTTTCAGGATGTATACCTAAATATAATATAATATATAGACATTTACATATAGGATAATTGTTTGTCACACCATAACAACATACCCTCGCAGTGAAACAATTCTTATTCCAATTTTTTTTTTGCCAACATTTTTCAGGCATCAGGGGAGACTGCACTGCCATATGCACTTCATTACTTCAAAACTTGTTTTCAGCAATACTGCAGGCAACATCTGGCCTACTCACTGCTACTATAATGTCAAACAATTGCAAAAATGTATTTTAATTATAAATTAATAAAAGTCAATCTTATGGTCAAATGTGTGCTGCTGTTTTCATTGTGATCTACAAAGGTTGTTGGGGAAACACTGCATAAATGCATGTGATTTTTCACATGTTTTCACTGTGATCTAGCAAGCCTTTAATGAGAAATCAAGCCTACGCCTGCTTCTTTGTAGTTAGTTAATTAACAAGTGATTCCAGGGAGTCATGCAAAGACATGTCTTTCAAATGTAAACCAACAAGTGGTGCCCAGAAGACAAAGGATATGAGTCAGTGGAGGAAAGACAGGGGCCATGCCACCCTCTTACGGGAACACCCCCAGGATCTAGCACTTCTGGTCCCTTTAATCATTACAACAAATGGTTTTAAAATGAGCATCCTAGAATGCTCTTGTTTTAGATTCACAGTACAAGGGGCTTATCGCATATGTCAATGTCTTTCTAGCCTAGGTGAGATATATAAAGACTACTACTGGGGGCGGCAGTAGCTCAGGAGGTAGAGCTCCCGTCCCGCAACCGCAAGGTTGGCGGTTCGAGTCCAGCTCCTCCCGGGGATAAATCTGTCGTAGTGTCCTTGAGCAAGACACCTAACCCCGAAGACACCTGCTCCCCGGGCGCCATAATGGCAGCCCTCTGCTCCGGGCCCCCCTAGCATGTGTGTGTTGTGCAATTACTTGTGTGTATCCGGGGGGATCCGTGATGGGTTAAATGCAGAGAATAATTTCACTAAGTGTGTGCGGTGCTCTGTGCATGTGTGTGACAATAAAGGATAAATTATAAATAATTACTATGGTGCTGCCTGTTTTACGTCTCTCCTCAAGGCATTGAGCTTGATGAGAAGGGTAAAGGTGAGAAAACATTCTGTTGTCAGCCCATCACCTGCATCGCTGTACTGAACTGGCCCTGGAAGCAGGTTAACAATTATCGGTTAACTTGCCAGATTAAAATATGTAGATTTGCAGCCAGCGATGCAAAGAATTTTAACCGTGGGATCTTGACGTGTCACCTTAGCTGCAGAACTGGTAATTGCAGACTGCCATGGAGAAAGGTAGCTTTCACCCCACCACCCTGCCTCCGATCATCCCCAGAAGCTTCCTGACCCTTCTGTCCTCTGCCCCATGTGCAGTGAACCATTGCATCCCACCCTTGTTATTGGCAAAGAAGAAAATTACAATTGGGTTTGGATACTAATGAGAATAGGTACAGTATATTCCCAACACAGTCCCATAATAATGTGATACTTGATAACCCCCCAACTTCTCTTTTTGACCCCTCCACACGGAGGTCAGAGGTCACGGTCAGCTACAGAACAGCGTCCCTGGAGCTGCTAAGGATTCAGAGTTCCGTCAGAGCAATTTACGAGTCTTTCCCAAGATTGGTACACGTGGTGGAATAACTTAAGTGCTGAAGGGCCTGGCAGCAGCAGTTGAGCGCAAACAAAGATAAATAGTTTATCTGTCAAAATTGAGAGTTCTGTGCATCCAATGGACTTTGGAGATGAAGGTAATAATAATAACTGAGTAGGTGCAAGAGCTGCTATAGGGGAGGCTAGGGATTGAAACCACCAGATAGTCAGCTGCACCTGTTGTAATGCGCTAAACTGCAATGAAACGGTGATTGTGACCTCCAAACTGTGAACGCAGGGTTCACTTGAAGGCATGGCTTCTATTGTAGTCTTTGTTCTTTCATCAGTAAATTTTTAGGGGGGTGTTATGGAAATTCTCTGTGTAACATTAGAACAGGACAACAGGTGAGAGTCTGTTTGAAATAATGAAGATTCAAAGACAAGTGCAATTGTTTGTCAAATGCAAATGTGTACGTTTATTCTGTGCGCATAGAGTCCCAAGTCAGTACAGAACACAGACAGTTCCGCTGAAATGAGCGAGCCTCTGTAGTCGGGCGTCTCCCTTTATGCCAAGACACAAACATCATATCAAAAGAGTGATTTAATGAATGTAATCATCCTGCCAGGCTACAGGAGGAACGTCTCCCCCTCTGTCTGTGTGTTTTCCTTTGCTCTGCTTCAGAAAAAGAATTCAACGGGTGGTTTGTTCTCCAGGAGATAACATACATGACTGAACTCGTGAACTCGTCTCAAGGCCCTTGGCCGGATTTGTAACAGTGTTAGACCAATTAAAATGTGTGATAAGGGGTAGGAATATCATTTTCCCTTACACAGCCAATTCAAATTATGATAAGGGGTAGGAATATAATTCTCCCTTACACAGCCAATTAAAATTATGATAAGGGGTAGGAATATAATTTTCCCTTACAGGGGGGAATTGATAATTAACAGGCTTCAAAAGAATATAGAAAAATGTAACCTGGAATTATTGACTCAATAATTACATCCACAAGGTAAGTAGGGTGGGATATGAACCTGTGTCCACATTCTTATAGATTTGACTGTGGCTGGTTAGTTTTTCGACTCTACCCCTTACTTTAGGGACCAGCAATTATTTAGAATGGTTTAATTCCCTGTTCTAAGTAGAAGGCCCAGACGTCACTTTTTGCAACAGCGGATGTCGCTTTGGAAACAAACTCTCTAGGTCATAAATTGTGCTTAAACAAGTTAACTTTGAGTTCAGATCGGTGATTGGCTGCGCCTTTCAAAAATGTTAATCCCGCGGACGGATGTTGTGTCGCGATAGGTTTTCTTTTCTTCTAGAGCCGTGGGCCACTTCCGGTTGCATGACGACGGCGTTGATACAAAAAGAGAGAAGGAAAACAGGAAAATACGTTTATTGGCAAGAACAGTGGAAACTTAGTACAAATAGGCACTTTAGTAATAACCGATTACTTACATGCCGGCATAGCTAACGATCGACCTCAAGTCATTCTGGTCTGCTAACGTACCAATACAGGGAGATCGTAGATATTTTCAGTTGATTGTTCTTCGCCTGCTACCCAGCTCGCTCTAGCTAAGCTATCTCCGGGCTACCTAACGCTAACTAGCTAGCGTTAGTTGCCAACGCAGTGCGTTCTTGGCTCTTGGTTAGCTAGCAGCTGGGAAGGAAATTGCAACGGTTAGCCACCCAGTTTGTAAGCGGGCTTGTAACAGTTAGCTCGGTGACTTTTGTTGGGCGAGAATGGCAACGTCGGCTCTGTACGCCTGTACGAAGTGTAACCAGCGGTACCCGTTCGAAGAACTGTCGCAGGGGCAGCAACTGTGCAAGGTTTGGGAGTGTGTGTGTGTGTGGGTGAATGCCAACAAGACACAGCTCGTCAGTAAACCTTTGCCCATGCCCTAAGCTTTAACACGCAGAATGGAGGAATCTGCGGGTGATATTTCCAACTGCTCTATATTTGGATGTGATGGTGGACAGACGGTAGACTGCGTAGTTAAGATTATGCAACAGCTTTTATTTGTTAAAGAGTAATAACACGTTAAAACCATATCTATTTTTCAGCTGAACATCTATGTATTTGTCCGAGACACTGAAAGACAAATATAATCGTCATTACTGTTCATATATATTTTTAGTTTAATCAAAAATACCAACTACTTGCTTTCGATTTGCCTTTCTTCTGGACAGATAATAGTATATATGCGTGAGTTACCAGCGTAGAGCTATTAAAAACTAGAGCCATGGTTTTTTACAAAATAAGTGATCATATAAGTAACAAATATATTTTTCCATAAGAAAAGTGGCCAACATGTGCATTACATGTTGCGAGTGTGCATGTCTGCCCCTTCCAAATGTTCTGAGCAAATGTGTAAGCATGCACAAAACTCTTGGCGCATCACTTGGTTCAGAAAGGCCATACTTAATAAAGGACCGTGTTGGAGGCTTGATTTCCACCCATACTCTTTTCTACTAACAAGCCTTCTGTTCCCACCTTCCTTTGTTCCAGTGATCCGATATCAATTCATAAAATCCAGAGATCGACCTTTTAATATATGCCTTTTGCTGTGGACGCGTGAAGCTTTAACCCCGTTAGTGTCATGTGGCCAGCCTTTGGTTATTTGCACAACGAGGCCTGAGGCCACTTAACAGGTTTACGCAATTTCCACCATACATGTCTCCGCCACGTTTGTTTACAAGCACCGTAACAAACAAGTGTAAAGTCACCAAAGCCACAGATAATTTGGACTGGGAATCTTGCCTAATTAAATATGGAGAAATCTTGGAGCATTTGCAGTAACTGTCATATTCGGTAAACGTTTGCCATGCAATGTTACTTAGAGGGTTACGGTAATACAGAGACATGTGTAGAGTAGACCAGGATATGGACTGAGAGAGTTAACGTGTTGTGCCAAGTTACTAAGTGTTGAAATAAAAACCATTGTTCGGATAAAAGCCTCATCATCATTTTACAGTAACCATCTGTTGAGGGTGCAGCTAACTATCCATTAGAGATGGGCGGATTGAAACTGGTATAGATACTTCGATACTGACATATTACTCATTTGGCATCAATGCCTTTTGAAACGTATTTATTTATTATTCTAAATGCGGTTGCGTCACTCAAGCGTAATAGTTTCACTACGAGGTGGGAAACTCCCCAGTTCCCAGGTGTGTTGAAGGCAGCCTTACAATCTCCAAGAAGTCGGAAAGCAGTCATGAAGGGACAGTTTACAATGTCCAGAGGTTTTACAAGACTGTTTTTCGACATGTTCCAAAATAACAAACCATTTTCAAAGGCAATTCAGAGCCTTTTTCAATTTCTGACTGATTGTTGGTTTACTTTTATTTATTAATTAGTTATCTGAGAATCTCCAATAAATATCCAAGCAAAATTGGTATTGTAACTGAAACACCCCTAACCAAATCCAGTAGCTACTGTTACAATACAGTAGCTACTGGGGATCTAAATAACACTCAAACTCACAGGGTTGGCTACAAAACCCGGAGTTGGTAGGGATTTACTGTCTTGGCTTAAACCCCTACCTACCCTTGTGTTTGAGGGAAGGTGTCCTCCCTACTTGCTACCTTTTTTAAGTTTGTATAAACAATGAGTAATTTTCACTAAGGAGGCAAAAAGCCACGAAAAGGCATCAATATTCTGTAGCATGTACCAATTTTGAGCAGAAACTGGGCTGAGCAATGTGAAACTTCACCACACAACCTCTTCATCACAACTCTTGCTCACTTACATTGTGGTCTGCGCCGCTCTTGACTCAAAGAGCCTTATTTTTATTTATTCCTTTTTAAAATCATGTCTTACATTGTCGTTCTCTGCCTACATGAGCCTCAAAGCTCCTGTGTCTTGGGCAGAACTAGGTGTACACTGAACTGTGAGATGGGCTGAGTGAACTGAACAATGTCAAACCACCATTTTCAAAGGGTAAATCAACACTAAATTACATAGGGCAGAAAATTGTTGCACCGCACCCCAATCAGTGACATCAAAGCAGGTATTTCACCTTTGACATCACTGATTGGGGTGTGGCCAGAAGTGTGTTCTGATGAACTACAAATGAATTGCCCTCCTAGGAATCAATAAAGTTGTTTGAATCATGCTTCAGTGTTTCAACCCATAGAGGGCAGTGAAGCAGCAGTTTTCTGCCCTGTGATAATTTATAAGCAAGCAATCAGGATAAACAGGATTATTTACTTTCTTGTATACACCCAAAGTGTCAGGTCTTCATATTTACATAGATAGTATAGCCAAGGGTTGTGACACAACAAGCATAGCAACTTATTACAAAGTTGTGCTGAAATGCCCAACACTTTATGAGAGGGCTAGTTTCTGGTGTCTCCATTAGACATCATGTAATAGCACAACTTACATGGCAGTGTTGTCAGCAGACACTCATGAGAAAAAAGCACTAATATGTATTCCTTTTGTTACCATAGGAGTGTCGCATCGCACATCCAATAGTGAAGTGCACATTCTGCAGATCTGAGTTTCAACAGGAAAGGTGAGACTCGTCGTCGACACTGGCTGCACCTAGTGGTGAATCTGAAGCCTGTATTTGTCCTGGTATAATGAAATTATTTACATTTGTGTCATTTGTCTTTGATGTAATGCATTTATATTTTCCCATTACAGTAAAACAAATACAATCTGCAAGAAATGTGCCCAGAACGTCAAACAATTTGGGACAGTAAGTGTTATGTTTCTCTTCACGCACTCTGTGAAAATGTTTTAGCCCCTGCTGTACTTGGTGATTCCATTTGTATTCAGTGCACATTTGTTTCAGGTCAGATTATGTTAAAGTAGTTTTTTCCCCTTTTAATGTTTGGTTTCCCCTTACAGCCCAAACCCTGCCAGTACTGTAACATCATTGCAGCTTTCATAGGGACAAAGTGCCAGCGTTGTACAAACTCAGAAAAGAAATATGGACCTCCACAGACCTGCGAGCAGTGCAAACAGCAATGCGCCTTTGACCGTAAGGAGGAAGGCAGGAGAAAGGTATATATACCCACACAGACTCACTCTCACACACTTGTTGTAAAGTTAGGCCAACAAGCTCTCTGTTGTCTTAGGTGGATGGTAAGCTATTGTGCTGGCTCTGCACTCTGTCCTACCGCCGTGTCCTGCAGAAGACCAAGGAGCAGAGGAAGGGCTTCGGCTCCTCCAACTCCTCTTCCATGAACGAGAAAGACCACCACTCCAGACAGCACCACCACCAACACAGACACAGCAGCTCTCACCACAAGTAGGTCCTCCTGTTGTGTCACATTGCTCCCGCAGCTCACACACACACACACCTGCTTAGTCAGACTGTTGATGTTGAATGCAGGGTAGCGCAATAATTTGAAGAGAACATTGGAAGGAGTTGCGAATATGATGCATGTTCGCTGTATGTGCTTGTTTATTTAGTCGTTTACACGAGGCACTGAAAAGAGAAGTGCTGATCTAGCCAACTACGGCTAACTTGTCTTTTACAGACTGAGTGGGAGCTTGAGTCCAGACCAGGAGCAGGGACTGTGGAAGCAGAGGTAAGACAAACGTTCCCTTTCTCAGAATCGCATTGTCGGCTTCTCATTTCACCTGTACAGTGTACATCGGAAAATGGTAGGTGGCTGGAGATTTTGGGCCCAAGTTGTACATTGCAGTTTCATTTTCTTTGCAGCCATAAGTCGTCTTCAATCCAGAAGGAGACTCCAAAGAAGAAACCAAAACTGGAGATGAAGCCATCCAATGGGGACAGGTATGAGAGGGGTTTCAGTTGTTTGGTGAAACATAAGCACACCACAAGTTGGGCATTCCTCATATTGTTTGTTGCTTGATGCATATAAAGAGAGTTGCCTCTTCAGCAGCTTCCTGCTGACATTGGTTTTGCTCACATGGTTACCGGCTATAGGGCGCACTGTCAATGAATGGTCTATTTGCGATCTTTTGCCATATATAAGGCGCACCTGCCTATAAGGCGCACCTGCCTATAAAGCAACGGCCCATACGGAGCAACGGACTATAAAGCACCTGACTATAAGGAGCACCTGCCTATAAAGCACCCGACTATAAAGCACCCGACTATAAGGAGCATTAAGCGAAACAAAACAGTCAGATAGTTCAGTCAGTCAAACTTTATTAAGCACATTCACAATAACTCAACATTGTGCAAACGTGCAAAGAGCGTATTCACAGTAACAGTGTTCAGTTGTATATTCAGAATAACAACATTGTGCCAACGTAACACGTAAAATAAACAGTCTGATACGTTAGGTATTCACAATACCTCGCCATTGCCATTGCCACTCGTAACGTGCCTTCAAAATAAGACAGATACGTAAAAAAACTAATATATAAAGTGCATAAAAATGTTAAACAACCGCACAATATAACGTTCGCATATTCAGAACAACATTGTGCCAACGTAACACGTAAAATAAACAGTGATACGATAGGTCTTCACAATAC
>OMOT01080980.1:10790-28481 GCA_900312575.1 Acanthochaenus luetkenii
AGCCAGGGGAGAAGAGCTAGAGAGCGGGGGAGGGGGGGGGGACTGCCTGGGTTCCCGTCTTGCTGTTAGTCACACCTAATTTACATTCCCTTCCTGCGCTGCCTGGCTGGTGAATTTACAAGTGGATAGAGAAGGTGTTGTGTCGGCATGCTGCTTGCAAGGGATAGGGAGAAGCATCAACCATGCTTCCCTCTGCAGGATAGACGGTCTCTCCAAACCTCCCTGCCTGAAGCTGTTTTCACAGACACTGAGGGGCTGTAATGGCTGAGTGATTTCTCCAACCGGCAGCACACTGTTGAGCTGGTTTAGTCACGCACACGACAGCTCATCACAACACGCCAGAGAATCAGTGTCTGGCAGGTCGGGGACAGCAAAGGAGGGTGGTGTTGGTTAGTGGGCAGATTTGTGAGGACACGGCGATGGCTGGTTTATAACAGCGACCCAAACAAAATGTAACACCGTATCGACTGCACCTGCTCATAGTGCACCGTGTCAGATCAGAGTTTTGCTAGCTTTTGGTGGTTTACCAGACATTGTTTAAGATATGGCCATACCGTACGTATTTACAATATATGAATGTATGAATAATATAAGTATGTAAATATATGATAAATGATCTCGCATTAATGAGGTTTTAGATTAATAAAAGCAATTTAAACAAACGTTTTCTTCAGGAAAAAAGATGAGCTGGCTATGATTTGTGGAATGAATTTGATCTGTGAATTTCACAATTATTCACATATACACCCACATCTCCCCGCTTCATATAACAAATGTTGTTTCTTCTCTAGGATAAGTTAATTTTACGATTTACCTATGGCTATATAGCAATCTTAGTATATCTATAGCATATCAAAGCTTTTTTTATTTCAATGCCATAGTCACCAAATTGGGGTGGCAGTAGCCTAAAGGTTACAGAGGAAAGCTTGTGACTGAAGTGTCAGCAGTTCAAATCCCATGACCAGCTGGGAAAATCCGGGTGGGTGGGTCCCTCAACAACTAATGTTGAAGTGAGACACTTAACCCCCAACTGCTCTGATGGAGCTGCTCATTGGCCAGAAGTAAAAGACCGTGGTTGTCTGGCCAGCTCTTAGATGTGAATCTTAGATGTGAATGAGAAGCAGGGTGTTGTTGAAAAAGAACATACATTTTCAGCAAATCTTCCCTGGTTAATTTAAGACTGGGTCAAAACAGTCTATCGTTTTCATGGGTCACAGGTATATTGAGACTGAACTAAATGCAAATCAACCTATGAGACAGGGGAGAGTGAAGTGTGGGCCTAACGTGTCTTTAGAATGGAGCAGATGAAATGAATTGTTTAAGTGTGAGTTACTAAACCACAGAGTGAAACAACACGCATATTGCAATCATTTTGAGGGAAACAAGCCTGTTGGCTGTCATCAATCTAGTTCTGTGGGATTGAACTATGGGCTACACAATGGTGTCACTCGGCATGTATTGATTACAGGCTATTCTGTATTTTAAAAAGAAATAAACATTACCGTACATTAAATGAGATTCTGCTTTTTACCACCCCAGTTGGAAAAAAATTAGGTGACATTAAGTTCATTATTTAAGCTACTGCTGGCCTTCTGACGGCTACAATGGAGGATTTAAACATTACAGCTGTTGAACTTTTTTACTGGTCACAATGTTTTTAGTGGCCAAAACACAAACTCAATGCTGGATGTAATGGTTATTTTTTTATTTAGCTCTCTAGTTTGCTGGTGCAATTTGAGACCCATCAACCACACTTACTTTAATTCACCTGGGGACACAAAATGGTACAGGTGAAAGCAAAGGGTCAGAACTAATTTTGAACATCTTCGATTTTGTTATTCAAGTGACTTGTTGTTAGTTCCCCGTCATTAAAGCAAAAATGTAGTTTTTATGGTAAGTAAGAAATAAATAAGCACACCGTGTGATCGATGCATTTTGAAAATTGAGCAGAGTAACAGTTTTCTCAGATTTTACTATTTTGTTGGCAATATGCCGAGACACCAATTCCTGTTGAATGTGAATGAATGAACAGATGGATCTTCCTTCTGGAAGCCATGTGTTACATGTTACAGAGCTCCACTGTAGCCTGACCCTTCTCTTTGAAGAGTGCCAGTACTCAAACACCACCAGTTTAAGAGAAACAAGAGACTTTTATCTCTCTGTCAAGTTTTGCCATCCCGGTGACTGGAGAACTCGCAATGACTGAGTGAAGAAGTCTATCGGTTACTGGGAGTCGCCCATACTAATGTGCCCCAACAGAGAGAGCAGATTCCCCCTGCGGCCTTGAGTAATTCTTGGAAAGGGGGCCAGCGCCTAACTGCTTATCAATCACTCCCTTACAGGCTCTTACAGTGAGCTAGTGGCTGCTTCAGAACAGTGTGTTACTGAGAGGGCTGGGGCTCAACAGTGTCGATACAACATAATCTACATACTAAAGATAAACTTCTCATCTACAGATTTTTGTTGTTGTTGTTGTAACACATCTGTCAAAAATGGTTTGGGGGAAATTAAAACCATTTCATTTATACATTTCAGCACTTCATGTTGTGTTTTTTAAGGAATGAATTATATTGAGGTTGTATTCTGTCTAAAATAAAGCAGATGTTTATACCATTTGTTCCTTCTAAGCAGAGTGTATTGTCAAGGCCACAGAGTTTTCATTTTCATTCAAAAGCTAGCAGGAGAAACACAGAGAAAAACAGAAGTCAGCTGCAGATGACATCAGTAATATACATTTGTTTATTTAGCATTCCAACGAGCTGCACTGCTGGCTCCATTAAGGCCCATAGTCCATTAAGGCCCACTCAGCAGAATTCAGAAACCACATTGGACTCCCAACAAACAAATTAACAAAACGATTAAAGCAGAATGAAAAAAATAAGTAATCAGTTAAGTGAAAGTTTATAAAAGTGATTTTAGTTGTGACCTAAATAAACATAAGAGTCTGCTAATCACATTTTCTTAGGCAGGTTGTTCCAAAGTTTAGGGGCCCTGAATGTAAAAGCACAATTACCTTTTGTCTTTAATGTAGTCAGTCAAAACAGCTTAATCTGTAGATCTAAGACTACACTTCTGCACACAGGAAGTTAAATGCCATGTCATATAAGCCAGAGCCAAACCATTTCTTGCTTGAAAAGTAATACATAAAATCAAAAAATCCATTTGAAATTAAAATGAAAGCGAGTATAAAATAGCTTACTACCAAGAGCAAACTCACATTTGTAAGGTAATCCAAAGCATTTCTCATTCAAATAATTATGAACACATTGAGTTAATTCCTGCTTTGACAGCACTACTTAATTTCTCGTAATTCCACATGCATTTCGTCCTCTAGCCTAGAGGAGAGAACCCCCATGGTCAGGCTGCACACGGTTGGGTGGCTAAGGGCTTTAAAAGGCTACTTAAATCTCCTATAGCCACAATGTCAAAGGGACAAAATATCATAAAGCGTAGCCCACTTTTTTACAGCCGCGATGGGACTCTGAAAAGGTGAATACAGCAGTGTTATTAAAAAGGGTCCTTATAAAGCGGCCTTGGCCACATCTAATTAGAATGTAAATGCAGCGTGGGCTGGGGATGGATCACAGGGGATAGACATTGGCATTTAGATTATGCTGCGACTAGATTACTGATGACATTGTGTGTTGGTGCGATAGCCTTTTTGAGAGCTGTTTGGCAACTGACTAATTGTGTTTCACCATCAGCAATGTAGCACGTCACTGTTCTATCGTTGGTAATTAACAAGAGGGAAGGGAGAGGTATAT
Source organism: Acanthochaenus luetkenii (assembly GCA_900312575.1). NCBI lineage: Eukaryota > Metazoa > Chordata > Actinopteri > Beryciformes > Stephanoberycidae > Acanthochaenus > Acanthochaenus luetkenii. The sequence continues at coordinate 14,555 of OMOT01080980.1, forward strand.
TGCTGCGTGTGTACAATACAAACAATCCACAACAACGCCAGCGGAGGCGTATACACACAGGCACCTCGCACCTCTAGCACCTAGTACTAGATTGAAAGAGTGAACCGCCTCTCTGCTCTATGCCTAGTCTTGAAGCTTCTCAGTAGAAATCCTCTCACCACCCCACATTTCCTCATCAGGGACATATGCCATGATCAGGGGAGCTAAGACCAAACAGAGAACCAAAGACAGAATGGAGAGAGCAAAGACAGAGAGAGAGAGAGAGCGAGAGCGAGAGAGTGAGAGAGTGCAGAGATAGGGAGAGAGCAGAGTGGAATAAATCGAAGCTGATCTGGTGCTCTGCATTCTGAAGAGGTTTGGATTTGCATATCTGTGCAGCGGTACAGAGGGAGAAATGTGTCGGTGCTGACAGAAAGCTGAATATCTTAAACCTCCGTTGACACCCCTGCAGTCCCTCTCTCCTCACATACACAGACACACAGTGGAATACACACACTCACCAAATCACACACACACACACACACACACACACACACACACACACACACACACACACACACACACACACACACACACACACACACACACACACACACACACACACACACACACGAGACTTAAGGTCAGGAGATGGGAAGCTTTGTGCATTGCTTTGTTCCTGCACAGTGATGTAGAGTAATGCTTGTTGTTTAACAGTCAGCTCAAGTATAAGACTAATCTCTGGGGAAAGGACCCAGTGAGTCAGGCCCATGCTCTGCTGGCACTCAAGAGACATATCTTTATGTACGTGTGTGTGTGTGTGTGTGTGTGCGACTGTATATACATGAGTGTGTAAGATGTTAAAATAGAAAGATATACAAAAGGCTAAATATAGCTGTATGCAAACAGTGTCCAAATTCGTAATGACATGTAGCAGCTTGATTTATAAATATAACATCACGTTTGGACATAACAGCTACACTTCTAACATTTGCACTTCTAATTCATAGCATTCCCATGTCACATGCATTTCCTACCAAGGCGGTGCTTTACCACATACACGGCTCATTAAGTGTGACTTGTCCTTTGATTATAATCACTGTGTGGTGATGTAACAGCATACTATGAATACTGGGCAACATGCCATTTGAAAATCAGACTCCAAAATTCCATCTGTGGGATTTAAACCTAATGCCAATTTGGTGCTAGAGCAACATATACCTTTTCTCACCAACAGGGAAACATGCGGAAATGAGTTGCGAAGACAACAAGCTTCTAAAGAAAAACGGGGTTCTACCCTAACAATCTCTAACAAACTAGAAATAGTTATTCTATTGTATATATATATTATACCTAAAATCTAGCAATATACAGTACAGTGGTGACTTTCTTACCTCAGAACTTAAAATAGAATTGGATGAGTCAAATGTTGCAGAAAGCTGCATTTTGTGGGCTCCACACTCTCTTGAAACAATATAAATAAGTCACCACTGGAAAGTTCAGATGCTTGACATTTAGAGAGTTTCTCTGTTAACCCTGTACGATGATGTCAGAGCACTTCAGGCTTCATCTATGGATCTCAATTTATTTTCTGACTGACCGTGACCTATCTGACCTACTGCAGCACGAGTTGAACGGACGGCTGAACAACACAGTATTACAAAGAAGAACACCACAAATAGAATCTCATGTGCAGGCTCCTCAGGGAAATAAAAGATATGTTGATACATCACACTGAAAATATAGTAAACATGTACACATTTATAGCCCAAGACAGCAGCATTACTCATACACTCCCAGATTCCTATAAGACGTGACTTGTTTGAGGAGTCAATCTTTCTTTTCAAATTTCAGTTGGCAAGTCATACAACTGTTCTTCGTTGTGATAATTTTGTCAATCTTCAGATATGCAAATCCAGTGAAACAAAACACATTTTTGACAGTCAAATCAAGAGATGTTACACTTCACCAGATTTATCTTCACACTGTGCATCATAAAAGCCAAAAGGGATTTAATTCTGCTAGCTGTGTTTCAGCTCAGCCATTAACAAGAATCGGTGTAACATATTTGTCTGACATTGTCTAATGTCCACTATCTTTTCTGATAAATCCTACAGTGAGTTTTTGAGGTTTTAGATATGTGTCTTCTCCATGTAGTCATATACAGTATAGCTCAATAGGGAGAGCATAACACAAACAGTACCAGGGGTTAGTGATTCGATTCCCACTGCGTTCAATTCCTACTACTAGGCGCTTTAAATAAAAGCCTCCGCCAAATGGTGTGTGTGGGCGCGAATAGCAGTACTGACAAACATAATATAAACCGGGGCGTTTAAAGCAGCCAACCCTTGTTTGCCATGCTTTTCTAACAAATGTTTTAACGCGCAGTTTCTTCTTATTTTGAGGTTATCGCTGAGGTTATTTGAACACCTATGGCTAACATGAGTGCCAAATATCAATGGAATCCATTGGGTCTGGTTAAGTAGCTCATTTAGCCCAAGGTTATGTTAGCTCAAGGTTGTGTTGGAGTCTCTATAGGCAACAACATGGCTGTCTGAAGAGAGAGAAGGGGAAGTGCTGATGGCCCTGTCAATCTCTATCCAGTCTACTGATTGGTGAGAAATAGTGATGGGAGTGTGTGGTGTTAGCGTGGCTATGTATGACAAAGTGTAAAGAGTATGTATGTCATGGTGTGTGTGTGGTGAGAGAGGGGAGGATGAGGTAACACGGTGGACCAGCTCCTTGGCATGCCAGAGGCACAATGACATTGATCCACCAGACCTCTCTCCATCAGTCTCCCTGACAGAGGTAACTGGATTGTACATCAAAATGGAAATTGAGTCATGCTATTCTAATGCGCGCAGGCACACACTCGGGCAGTAGGTGAATCCATACAAAAACATACGTACCCACACATGCATGTGTGCATGGATATAAAAAGTGTACACAAACAATTCACCAATATTATGGCTTCAACAACCTCCAGCAAACCAGGCCAACCTATAGTGACATTTGAACATAAATGGACTGTACATGTACACACATTGTCTTCACCACTGCATTCCTCCATTATTAAGACAAAGAGACTTCAAACCGATGCAGAGCAAACAAACAGACAGTTGGGGGAAGGGGACACAGGGTGAAGGAAGTAAAGCCCCTTTCCAGATTAACCGTTTGCTGTCATGTGTATTAAGGAAACACTTTAAAGGGCTAACATTTCAATAGGGCTTGGATGGCTCTGAAGGTGGGTGGGGTTGATAAGTACTGTAAATATGCCGCAGAATGTAATTAGCCCTCTTATATGCATCGTTTGTTAGCTTAGCAACATTCCACACACTAATTACCCACAACCACTGTGGCCATGTGACAAATGCTTGCTGTACAGACTCCAAGCACGTTGAAGCCCTTTCATCGTTATTAGCGTGCATGTAAAAGCAGGCATGGGTTACACGTTCATGTCTGTTTTATGGGAGATTTCCACTGCAGGAGAAACAGGGATTGAAAAAACCCCCCAACATAATCCATGTATTGTTTCCATTTACCAATTAATCAATGAGCAGTTCCAAGATACCAGGACAGACCAACCCAGAACTCACCATCTCTAAAAACAGCTTGATACTTAATCAATTGTGCTCACCCACCGTTTGTCTCCTTTTCCATAGCTTAGCAATAAAGCAGACTTAGCTGTACGCCAGCAGATGCTATTGATTTTTTTTTGAAGGGTGGGGGTGGGGAGGCAGGGAGTTGGTATGGCTACGGTTGGAAATGTTCAGAATGGCTGCATCCTTTTACAGAGAGCTGCGTTAATGGCGGCTTGAGTCAGAGATGAATTAGATGGTTATGTTGGACACAGTGTAACCTTCAAAAAGGAAGAGGCTGCGAGACAGGTCTTCAGGCAGCAACGACTTGGATATACAAGCAGGTTTATAATTGGTGCTGGATATTCCAGTCTTGTCTGTGTCTAAGCTGAGCATGACAGGGGCATGGGTGTTTGCTTCACAGTGCTAATAGGATGCACCGTCTTCTCTGTTTGCTTTAATATGTAAATATTGATGTAGTTTGAGGAGAGAACACAAGAGATGAGACAACATCGAGCTGGGCTGCATGTCATTTACCAAGAAATAGTGAGGGCTGTTTTTGTTGTTTTTAATCTTGTAATGTACTGTGATACATGTGGATACCAAGGGTGGAATGGTATGCATCCAAAAAAATCCACTCCATTTTGTTGTTTGGTGGTGTGTTCAACAATCATACAGGGATAATTAGTTGTATCTTTTTAATTTTTTTATTTCATTGTAGACGAGACATACCAATTTCACCATGGACAGTAGTAGCCTCAATAGACCAGAATGCAATGCAGCCACAAGACGTGTTGTCCTCTCAAGCATTGACGTCATTTTGGATTCTATCTGGATCAAATGTTTTTCTTTTTTCGCCTATGGCAAAAATTAGTAGGATTTTTGGACCCAGTTTGCCAGTATGCTGTGGGGGAAAAAAGTAGCCTAAGCTTGCATATGTTATTGTCTACATGTATGTCTGAGTTGAATGTTCTGAGAGTGAATGGCAAGGCCTGGATGGCTACGGCCATGCACTTCTCTTGAATCCCAACGTAACCAATCAATGGTAAACACACACACACCTCAACAAAATACATCCAAAAGCATTTCCAAAGTGAACCTCAAATCACAGAGCACGTTGGGAGTCAACCTAAATCAACTATTTCCACCTTATTTCTTGGAATGACGTACAGCAGTCACATTTCCTAGGAATATCCACAGAACATTGTTCCCCTCCCTACTGAAGACACACGGCTGGCTTATTCCAGAGTGTGAAGTAGACTTAAACGGATCTGCTCTCTGTTGTAAACAATATCTCAGGTTTGCCGTCGTAAACATTTTCCGAGGCGACGGCCACGCCTGTCCTTTCGTGTGACAGCCGCCCTGACGCAGGTTAAGTGTCCCTGCTGTATAGCGGTGGGGCTCATTGTAGAGAGAGAAAGAAGCCATCAGCAGGGTTCAGCCCACAGATCCACATGTAAAGTGGGTCAACTACGCTCCCGGAGAGCTTAACGAGCTGCTAGAGGAGTAAGGCAGCGCACTGGATAATTAGCAGGAGGAGGAAAGCATGTTTGAGGGAGAGGGGGTGCAGGAAGAGGTGGACTTCAGACAAGGGAATGTGTGGGTGTTACGCTGGACTAGGAAGATTCAGCTAGAGGTATTTGAGAATCAGAGAAGTGCAGCCTTTCGTTTTTTGTACCAGGCCATTAGTCCTATGCTTTTTGATATTGCTACAACACATTAATCCAGTAATTGTATACAAAATTATAGTAAGTTATAATTAAGTCAATAATATTTAAGATGGCGCCAAACTAGTGGCCGACTGTTGCAGCTCTTGCTCTCTTTTTCTATTATTCTCCTATTTTTATTCCTTTTTCTTTGTCCTACTCAGCACTAAATTGTGCTTCAATGTACTATTTTCCTCTGGGTTCTACTGTTTTATTATTGCTACTGTTTATATCTGTGTGCATATATTCTATTTTCATTCCCCCTGCTGAATCCTGTTACTTTTGCTGCTGCAACGACCTAATTTCCCCACAGGGATCAATAAAGCTTCCAGTTTTCTTATGCGACAGTCAGGTTCTTGGCCACTGTATCATCTATTGAAACAGTTTTTGCACAGCAATTGAGAAGCCCTGTTATTATCACGTTTTCAACATTTCTAAAGGTAGACTCATTCCTATTGCCAGCACAGAGATAAACATAGCATCACATTCGTTGTAGGTTAACAAAGTAGACTACCCTGTGTTTGTAGGAAAGAGTCTTCCCCCTGTTGTAGTTGCACTGTGTGGTGAATGCAGCATTGTTGCATATTTGATTTGAAATAATTAGGCCATAACATGAAGGCAGAGGAAGATGTGGCAGAAGTGATGCACGTGTGTTTTTGGCTGGTGGTTTAACCTTTTCGAGGCAGCTGGAGTGTTGCTGTTTTATCCGAGTCTGCTCACAGCAGTGGAGAATGAATCGTTTTCAGCTGCAATGTTTTTCATGTTTGCCATGGTAACGTTTTTTCTATTCCCTAAATTAAGGGTCTAGTTTTCGAACATTTCTATGTGCCATGTACTGATTTTTTATCTGTCAACAAACCGAAGCTAGTGGGCTACATCCTTTCCCAGCCATCAGTAATCAGGCTATTTCCATGCCTGAGGGAGAAGGATGCAGTTGCAAACCACTGTAAACAGGGGGGCTCAGCTGGAGTTGACACTTTTGTGTGTGCATGTTGTGTATGTGTGTGTGTCTGTAAGCTCAGGTGCTCTCAGGCGAAGTGTGAAGAGGGTTATGTGAGGCAGAGAGAGAGAGAGTGAGATAAAGACTTAAGAGCCCATACAGTGAATAGCTACAGAGAGTGAGTTGAAGCGAGAGGAAGAAGTCACTCTTACTCCCAGGTTCACTTGAATAGCCTCATGCAGATCAGACAGCTTCTGTTTTGTCAGTCAATTCAAGTGTCACAAAATCTGTCTAGTATCCTTCCTTTTGTGACAGGCTTATTTGCTTCCAGTATCCTGACGCAATATTTTGTTTCTTGGTTAGCTGCTGATAGCGTACTGCGAATTCCAGCAAAGTGTGAACAAGTTTGTTTTGCACATGCACAGCATGACAATGGCTGGCTAACATGCAAAAGAAACTAACATAGTAAATAATGGTTGGCAATACAATTGTTGTTGTCTCTTATGTAGCTGTATTTAAATGTGTGCATGTGTAAGGTATTCCCTTTTAATGGACAACTCTTTCTATAGACTGGAATAGACGGTATTGTATCCTTTCATTTCTAATCTCTGCGACTGTTTGTTGAGGCTCTAGTGGCCCATCCCCCAGGGGAGCCGGCAATCACGTGTCAAGAGCCTTTTGGAGTAGCATGCTACTCAAACACACTGATTTCACAACCAAATATGTTAAGGCTAAGCTATAAGGCAATGGCTTCTAGTAAGAGCTTGATGAATACAGGAAAATTATATAGGTAGCCTTTAAGATGCTTGAATTATCGATCAAGTTTTGGTGTTTTTTCTCTTGGCATTCCAAAAGCAGTTCCAAGCAGAGACTATTTTTGACAGCTGCTTAACTCTATAAGCCTGCTTAATGAACCTGACCCTAGGGTCAGACAGATTTTCTGTGTCTGATCAGCTGTTTTAGGACTGGTTACGGTTTGAAGCATGGGGATCCACACTGTTTTTGACCTTTGCACCAGTTGTCTTATAATCTTTTGTGGTGTTTTGAACATAACTGTGATGTCTTGTAAACAGACAGAATAGACAGAACAAACAAAGGACACAATATTAAATTAATCTAGTCTTTTCACATCTGCACAAGATGAATAACAGCTAAGCTACACTGACTACAATCCAAATCATGTATTTGCCCATGTATTCTGACCAGTCTTTAAAATTTTAAATTACAATCCTAAAAGGAGATTGAAAGTAACACTGAAAGAAAACAACATAAATAATTCACATACAATGAATTCACAAGGAACAGATTAGCATATCTGCCCATTGTTAAAAGGCTCTACTGAAAAGTTGAGAAGATATAGTACATGGTGCAGACAGAATATAATATTGAATTAAATATAAGATATGGGATTATTACAATCCCTTAACACGGTTTGCGAAATAAATCCTTTATGGTAGAAAGAATAATATCCATTTCACTATACCAATACCAGAGCAATAAACTAAATGTGCTGATATCCACTTGCAACATAACCAATAGATAATTAGAAATACTGTTCTCTGTAAATACATTCTCAGCATTAGCCGTTTCAACACAATTCAAAACCCTTCATTAAACTGTACTGCATGTATAGGAAATATGCTGAGCTCTTAGGACAGAAAGTCTAATCATTAGTGATTTCCTGTTGAAGCTCCTCTAGTTCTCTACAATTTGCTGTCTTCCACAATTCCATAAATACAATTTCATCCCTCATAATATTTTCTAGCCCTGGCAAAAAGCACACAACGGCCAAGAAGAGTTATGTCTTGGACTATGAAATAGAAATATTCGCTGCACATACAGTTATGTATGCGTCGTCATTTATCCAGCAACTACAAGTAGTAAAGCAAGCTCCCATAATATACATTTCACATCTGACAGGTTTGTGTGCTGTTTACAAAGAGAGTGCATACGGCACACACGGGTAACTTCAACACCTGCAGCTTGCAGCCTTCATGAACACACCATCCCTGGTGCACAGTGTTGACAGCTACAGCCGACATCGCTTCTTTAGGTCAGACTTTTATTGTACCATAGCATTTCCAATAATTACGACAATTAATATTATTTTCCTATATTTTACATTTGGTTGCAGAACCCTTTGATGTGGCAAAAACTGTCTACAGATAATATTTTTGCCCAGGTGACAGCCATCTTCAAAATGTAAGTTCTCACTGATTTGCAATCTATTCTGATTATTCTAATAATTCCATTATAAATGTAATTTAATCTAAGTCAATCAAAGTTAAATGCATTTCCAAAGCGCTGAAAAACAGTCAAAGATTAGAAATATAATTCTTGCCATAGCCTTACATCATCAGCACACTAGTTTTTAGCTTGAAAGAGTTTTAAATGGTATTCAGGCACAACTTCATACAGTAACAAGGTGCATGAAAGGGGCAAGTAAGACTGGGACACAGGCCTTTGTCAGGGTTTGTAAAAACACACAAAAATCAACTAATAGAATAAGAGAAAATTGAATTAACAGCCAATAGATTACTGACACATACAGCCTCATTGAGGATGTGATCATGTGACTAACCACAAGCACACCCATTTGTTAACGACAAGTTACAGCAGCTTGGTAAAAGCCTTTAGGACATTTTACCTTGAAAGTTTATTCCCAGAGGGAATGAATGAGGATTTTACAATCAAGGAGTCCCTGTAGTGTTTTATTGAGTCTCTGTGCCTTTGTTCCCTCGGTTTTTAAGAGGTCCACTGGCCGAGCTCTAATCAGACATTAGGAACCTGCACTACATAGGAAGGACAGGACGTTTTACCAAGCTACCAACATTCTAATGGCTAACCATGATTTGGAGTAGCAACACCGACACAGTGTATAGATAAACAGTAATGTATGCATATATTTACTTTTCAGATTGATGTGGTTGGCATACAACCAATTGTACAAAAGACATGGGTTCCGTATGTCTGAAAATATTTCCCATTGAATCAAAGCAATACTTTTGTGAAATGATAAAGCAAATACCACCTTTAATCTTCTAAGAGCTGGAACGCATGATGCTATTGTTACACTTCACGAATCAGGCAGGAGAGCAGACACAGCCAGCTCTGTGGAGCAAACCACTTACAGTTGCTCTATAATCCCTTTACTTGCTTTTGCTGTTGTCGTGACTCTAATTTCAATGACATGGACACTGGAGAGATAAGTGGAGGAGTTCCATAGTGAAAGCTGCCTGCTGGTGAAATGGGTCGAAATGGAGTAATGGTTCCTTCCATGTTGACTCAGTCACGAAACCTCTGATCCCTAAACTGACAGAGAAAAGGCGAGGTGAGTGCAAGCTTGGAGGCACAGCTTGCCCTTTATATCTCTTCCTGGAGATTTCATAATGAAAGTGCTGCACTTTAAGTGCAATGTTTTCTGTTGAATAAATTATTGCAATGTTCCTAAACTGGATCATGAAATGACCGAACCTTATCATAACTCAAGTCAAGGTTCTCTCCAATATTTTTGACTAGAGACATTGGGAACGCTAGCAATGTTGGTTCCTTCACTTTAGCCACAAGCAATTACTTCCAACTTTCTGACAGAATCATCAGCCTATTTTGATCATTAGTTTTCTCAGCCATGACATGGAACATTTTTGATAACAATGAATGTTTCCTAATTTGTGTTTTTATTTGTTGGCAGTGAGTCAATTGATGTAGACCATTTCAGCAATTAGTCATGTGCTTTCTCATGTTTATGATTCAGATATATATAGATTTCTGTATATTTTTGTGTTGCTTTCTCTGAATACTGCTATTGGCAGCACAAATTCTTTAAAGGGTGGCCATTTTAGTATTAGGTATTGAACGAAGACATTTAGGATGTCAGTCAAAATCTAAGATAATCTAAACATTAATTTAGCAGTGCTCATAACATCTAGTAAATAATAAGGACGTGTACACAATGACATTGCACGTACAATGATATAGCCACTCTTCAAGAGAATTGTCCGTGTGCCAGAGCAAGTCATATTACCATATCACCATCTTTCCAGCCAGCTTCTTTCCCCTACAAACCATTACTTGCTGCCTCGCCTCATTAGCATTGCAAATAACACCCAGAGCAGCAACAGCAGTGGCAGCAGCAGAGGAAATAGGACAGAATTAACAAATTATGTAAGACGCATGGAGAGAACAAGGGGAACAGAGTGTAGCAACAGGGAGGTGGGTGATGAAGAGGAGGTGGCAAGATCACATTCCAAATCTGAATATTCCTTAAACTTGCCATTCGTAGATGCCCTCCAATTCAAATGAGAGTCAGCGTGTAGAGTATACTGGGGGAGTCATGTTGGCAGCACTGAGATGAGGCAGCCGAGTGCACGTATCACTGGGTAATGGACTTTGTGAAACTACTGTAATGAAACAGTACAGAGAAGGAGGTAAGGAGGAAGAAAAGGGGAGGCCGTGATGGAAGTGCCACTGTTCATCATCTGCTGAAGTCAAGGTCGGGACCTCGCCTGGCCCCCAAGGTGTTTGTGTTCAGCTTTTAAAGCAATGGCCAGATAATCAGATTGATGGCTACGAGTTGGCTATAGGCAAGATACTCAAAATGGTTGACCTTTATCCCACTGACCTTGTTCAAAGAGATTACATTTATAAATTAACATAGAGAGCTATAATTTCTGAAAAAGACAAGCTTTTACCATAATTGTGGCCAAACACATGCATATGAATAAACTGCATTCCAGTGATTTTTTAAAATCTCAGTGGCAGTAGACTTTCATAATAAAAAATAGAAAATGTCCTTTAAAAAAAATGTCCCTGCTTCACACAACGAGAACACAGGCCAAAATAATCTGCAAAAATAGTTGTAAATGACAGCAATTTTTTTGTGTGGCTGCAATTCACAATAGCTGGTGACACCTAATGAGACAAGGGTCCTTTCTGAATTAGTCCAGGGTATGTGGTGTGAAAGCTGGTCTGGTTTTCTGGCGTGTCTGCCTGAATGTGGATGGTCTCTCTGTGGGGGAGTGTGTGAGCTTGACTTGGATGCTTCAGTACCATGGCTGCTACTGTTCTACAGCGAGTGGGGGCAACACAGGGAGTCCTATAGTGCGCTAATGCAATATTCATGGAGGGGTGCGAGGAGAGCAGTTAAACACAGCAGAGTTGTGAGAAGACCTTCCAACCCTCTATCAGGGAGCAGCTGCTGCTTGGACTCGCTCCTCTCTCCAAATGCAGTCTATCCTCGTGCCGAAGCATTGTCCGTTTCTTTCTCTGCCCTCCCCTGTTCCCTCTCCGCTGCCTCTCACACCATTAATTTTTAATCACAACTTAAATGGCTGCCTTGGCTGCGGCTGTGGGGGCAGCAAGTCAAGGGCTCTTGCCTCTGGTTACAAAGTAGGAAATACATTTGAAGAGATCAAGCTAAACATACAAGGAGGGAGAGGGCTGAGTGGGGAGAAAAGTACAGGGAGGGAAAATATAAACTTGCTACTGCCATTACAGCTTAATTAGAATTCCAAGTCTTTCATCTTGGACTTTTCATGGCGACTGCAGGAAGAAATTGAGATCAAATTAAGATAAAAGAATTAGATTTTTCAAGGATGTTTTTTTGACCGTGAGAAAGTAAGAGAGGAGGGAGTGGGGGAATGATGATCATATTAGGTAGATATTGTGTTTTACCAAATGTTACAAGTGGACTCCGTAATATATGGGCTCAAAATCACCAAAATAAGTAAGGGAGCTACAAAACGCTTGTAGGCATCAACAGTAGGACTATATAAACAGTTCAACCACTTATTCACCATGGACAGGGTTGTGTGGATGTTGTCAGTGAGGTGGCGACACTCAGGTTTTCCTTGAATTATTTATCTTCCGTATTGGGGTGGTCTGACCCACTCTTGTAATGAGAACTGGAGTCACGGTCTGTTTGGAGTGCCGGGGCAACGCCGAGCGACCATATCCCTGGATCACTGCTCAACCACACAGGGCTCTACACAGCCGCTGTTTGCTTAGACTTCACTTGGACTGTAAAAGTCAAGCCTTGTTGACACATCTGTGCCGTCTCTCCCTGAGGCTAATGGCTATTACATCTGTCTGTTTCTCTTCAGAGAGAGAGAGAGGAAAAGTACAAGAATCAAATGCTCTTTTCAAAACAGGCTGAATGAAAACACTGACAGCTGATGGAAAGCTGACGGCCTCCTCTGAGGGGAGTTACCATTTTTTATCTTCCTCACAAGCATAGTAAGATGAATACATTGGTTAAAAAAATGCTGCTGGCCTTGTCAATGCTAATACAACCTAATCCCATCAATACATCCAAGTATTTTACAGGTCACTCTTTACATTAGTAGGTAATGCCACAGCTTGCTGTGGTGTGTCCAACATCATCATACTTTTCAACTAACTCAGATTAGGAAACTATAAACTGGGTTTCCATCCAAATATATAATTTGCGAATTATGATGTACAGAATTAGACAAGCTGAATGGAAATGGCAAATTCTAATAAAATGTCCTCAATATCGCCAGTTTTGACACTCAATTGGAGTAAAAAACAAACAGACACACAAAAAACATAAATTATGCAATAAATAGTGATGTTAACAAAAGTGTTGAATACAATAAAGACATAGGCTTGGCAAGGCCCAAAGAACGGTTTGATTTAATTGCTCAACAGTTCAAAATTGCCTTCTGACATTCTGTGTCAAAAGTGTTGTCTATTAAATATCCGCCGCCACAACCTCCCAGATATGTAATATATGTTGTTTCTCCCATGTATAAGTCTCCATCATGGTTATATGCCTATTAGTTTGTGTATTAGACTACTGACAAGTTAATTTCTTTGTTTCCAGCTTCAGATGAAAGCAAGCTGGCCAAGATTAGCTGACATTAAAGAACAATAACATGCCAAACACTGACTAATTCTTGAAAGACTCCATTCTATTCTAGTGGATATCATTTTTGACATTCAGGAAGCAGAAATATTGGCTTCAATACAGCTGGTGTAAATGCACCTCATTCACATTGTATGTTTTGCGACATTTCAAAAGTTGACACAAAATTTCGCTTGACAGTTTGATGGAAACACAGCTACTGACGTTTTTATTTTTTAAATCCCCATGTCACTCATTGACCATGACTGGTTCAGTTGAAAATGCCCAGGTTAACATCCTTTCCTCCATCAGGCACTTGAACTGGGCAAATAAACCACGTATTGATCCTCAATTCCTAACCTAACAAATTAACAAAAACAAGGCAGCAGGCTAAGTGCAATCAATGCTAGCTAGTGGAACCCCTCCCATCACTGGCAAACACACAGGAGTAATCTCTCACTAATCAAGGACATCGATCACTCGGCAAACCACATCTGTCTGCATCCCCTTCATCGTGCTGACGTGGATTGATTACTGTGACAGGCTTAGCACGGGGACAGAAGGAGGGAGAGGGGACAGGGGAGATATGCACAAAGTAGAGAGAAAATGATGGAAATGTGGGAGTGATAATGGAGAAAATGGAGAAAATGGAGGATAAAGAAGATAAGGATGCAGTGAAACAAGTTAACAAGAAGAGAAAGCCATACAGTCAGGGGTGGGACAGATGTCTTTAAAAAAAATCTTCAGTACACTAATGAAATTGTTTTATATGAGGTAAAAGTATACTGTTTGCTATTGAAATTTGCTCATATATGAATTCATGTTCCAGAAATTACAGTTGTTATGGTTACCCCCCCCC